>WHYT01017354.1:35153-68957 GCA_009806455.1 Tetrax tetrax
GTCCTAAAGTAGAGTCATGTTTTGCCCTTCATTGACTTGGTGCCGCTTCACAAAGACACTTAACAATGAACTGCAGCAAAAATTTAAAATTAAGTAAGGGTGGATTTACTGAATTCCAAAAAGCACATTCCCTTGATAGTTGTAAATATAATACTGTACTAATTTTCTGCAAAATAATACCTTTAAACTATACAAGCTCACGTAAGACCACATTACAGTTACGGTCTTACTGGGCAAGATAAAAGTGCGGTGGGTGGGGAGGAAAAAAAAAAAAAAAAAAATTTAAATCAGTCCTTTCCCTGGACCAGAAAAAGACTTACTGGCTCACAGGTCTCAGATAAAAGCTTCACATTAAAACATTTTATCTGTCTTACAGTTTTACTGCTTAAAGGATGAACTGTGAGATTAAATCCAACTTTCTAGTAAGCTCTAGAGATAGCCACTTGCCACGCAACTTAGAAGATTTTAGGGTTTGGACATCAGTAGTAGGTATTGAATATATGAGGGAAGCATTTAAAAAAGGCATTAAGGCTAATAGGGCTTACATATGTGTACCAAGGGTAAAATAGCCGGTAAGTTATGATACTGCTCAGTCATGATCCAGAGGTACAGAAATAAGCTGACTGTACAATTCCAGAGAATTCTGAGATTCTCCTAAATTTGCCCACTTAGAAGAATCTTTGATATCTTCTAAGCATCTGAAAAGGCAAAAAACCAAAGAGGGGCTGGGGGGGAGGTCTCAAACTAAACAAACTCAAAGATTTTTGAGTGTTACCAGTTTGAAGAAGGGGCAAATTTAGCAGATGGAAAGGTCATCATTTTCTGTCATCATGACTAATAACTGCAGGATCCCACACCCCTGTATCTTCTAGATATGCAGTTAAAAAGGGGACAGCACAATTTCTCCATTTACACAGTAACAATGAGATTCAGGATCAGTCAACTGAAAGAGAAGGTCATGTTTTAGTTTTCCCCTTTGTCATATAGAGACACTTATATCATTCCTGACCGCCTTCCTGTGCAGGAATGACTGTGTTCGTAATACACCTCAGTATATTTTTGTCCATGACACCTGTATCCTTAACTTTTAAGCAGCGAGTAAAAGTATAGATGATGACTTGAAGTAATTTAAGTAGACAAGCACTAGCTCAAGGAAAAAATGCCTGTTCACAAATCTTGAAGAAATTGTCTCCTCAGCAAAGTTTATATTCAAGAAGATAAGTATTTTTTTGCTGGGAGAGAATGCTGCAAATCATAATTCCTGTGTCTCACATGAGGCTCAGAATTCAGTGGGTAGAGAAGGTGGGGAAACGAGTAAGGAATACAACAGCTAACGGATTAGATGTTGTCACTTACAGTCCATCATCACACTTTCTCAAATTATGAAAATGAGATTTTCCCAGTAGTACATTTTATGCTGGCAGATTACAGACCTGTTTACACTTTCAAAATTGGAGCACTCTGATTTTACAAAAGTTCCAGTTGTTTGAGACCAGCATTTATTACATGGTTTGACACCAGTGAAGAGAAACGTTCAACAAGACAATACCAGACATGCTTTCAGACAATTAAATAGGTGAAGTCACAGACTCCTTAACAATCATTTCAACCTGAATTTAACACTTTTTCCTTGACTATAGAGTTGGCTCAGAAAGGTCATTAGACTACTATATTCACTGTTATGTAGAGCAGCATTATACACATGCAAAGTTTCTATAGCAACACTTTCTTAATTCACTCTTTAAGTAAAACACCAATTAGCTTTTTATTATAGCCAATTAAAAAAATCTGCACACTAATTGACAACCTCTCTACTCAGAATTTAAGCTTATGCAAAAGCAAATTGCAGTGAAATTTGCTGTGGTAATAGCTTACTTCCTATTCTTCCTTCTTAACAGAAGACCAAATTACTTCTGATAGGGGCTGAAGAATTCTTTTCAGTTTTAAAAAGAGAAGTAACCTATCCTGGTTGCCTTAAACCTTAGTAGAGCCTGAAGATCACAGGTCTCAGGAAGGCAACAGAAATGTAATCAACTGACTTATTTCTGCATCACTGGAAACTGGGCATAGGCCTATGCACCTGGAGATCACGCAAGAGGCAGCCAGCAAAATGATTCCCCCTCAGAGTATTTAAGTGTGTTGAGCCAAGGGAGAAAGATGGCAAAAAACAGTACTAAACATCAAATTCAGCAGGGCAGCTGAGACATTTTTGTTTGCTTCTTAATACTTATCGATGTTTTTCTCAGATGTCTTCTGCACAGCTGGTGATGACAGCTTCTTTATATGTCACTTCAAGTGGCAAACATCAAGATATATTAGTCAGAAAATGGTCAGCGAGCACAATATAAAACGAAACACATCATGATGCAGAGTATCAGGAGAAGTAATCAACAACAGAAGCTAAACCATCCTTCTCAGTAAGATGTTCTGCAGGAAGCTGAAAAAAAAAACATTGTTCCCCTTACAGCTCTTCCATGTGAGATGTCAGGATTCACCTTAAGAATAAATAAATAAATACACACAGAACAAAGTAGCAGATGGCTCCTCTGACAGCTTAGCATGCCCCAATCAAGAGAATTAATGGTACTTGAGGTACAAGGAGGTCTGCTAGTTCTTAAGGACAATCTACAGAAACTACTTCTATTCTCACCGTCTTATACTTACGTGCTCACACTGTCTTATACTGCAGTGTTAGTACAGAAACTTAAGGCATCTGACAAGTTATGTAAGGAGAGACCACCAGTAACCAAAAGAACTTCCCTTGCAAGGTTGATGAAAATACAGAGGGGTTAGTGTGGTCTTTCAATCCTACCACTGTAGCAGAGAGAGCAAGGTATTCCCACACGTGGAAGAGACCACTATACACAACCTTGGAGACAGAGAAGTAGCTGCAGCATGAGAAGAGCATCTGCTGCAAAGTCCATGGAGTCTGGAATACGTCGGTGGGCTATGGTGTAAGCGAGGACACCAGAGGTAAGGGACTAAGGTTAAGCAACACAGCTACCAGCTTTTATACCTGGTTCTTTAGAGAGGCAAACTCCCAAACAGCTCCCTGAATCGCCAGAAAATGGTAACACATTCAAGCTCAAAGCCTTCCAAGCGCAAAATCCCCATGATCAGATGTGTAGCCCTACCTCCTGCAGAGAGGTTGTGTTAGTCCAAGACAGTAAGTACTAACTGAAACTAATGTCATCACTTGTAGTCCCAAGACTTTGAAGATTTCTCCCCTAGTTAACCTCTGCTACCAGCACCCCACCAAACCCTGTGACAGTTCACAGACCTCCTCACTGTACGTGTCTCCCTCTTCTGCCTGTGAAGGGAGCAGAGCAACCCACGTCCCAGCACAAAATCGGTCACAGTAATGCAATAGAGAACACCTGAGTACCAGAGCAAATTAGCTTTTTTTTCTACTACCTTTTTTTTTTTAAACTTCCTGCATGAGCATTTCAAGCCATTTAATACTTCAGCAACCAGGTGTCCCCTGCCAGTTAAGGATTACACACACACAGAGTGCACTGGAGGAGAAGGTTTAGAGCAAAGTTTAAGGGCAGCTGGCAATGGCAGAGCTACTTATGGGCAGCAGCAGGGATAACCTTCAGCTGCTCTCCAGGAACCTACACTCCCAGTATCAGAAAGGCTCCAAGTGCGACAGCTGTTTTTCAAATACATCATCACTAGTTATCTCTCACTTTCTTCTCTGATCTGCTCTTTGCCCAGTCCGGCTGCCGTGACCAGTCATGTCCATGTGGTAAGGCAGGTGGCATATGACGTGAAAACCCTTGTGGGAGTAAAAGTCAGACATGATTTCTGGCAGTCTCAGCCCTGCCAAGAAAACACCTTCAATGCCCTAAAATATGAACCCAAGCCAGCTGTGCAGCCATCCCAGCCTTAGTAAAAGCAGACAGTTCACAAATCAATGTGATCAGGTAGGTATACACTTCTGCTCTGTATCTCCTGTTATTATGATTAACATTCAAAATATCTTAAATTAAAAGAACAATTTGCATATTTGGTCACGGGTAAGAAATACAGAGCTACATTCCTCTTTAAGTCTCCAAAAGCAACATTTTCTTTTTTGATTAAACTTTTTAACTGTTTCACAGGAGGGTTATTGCAATTAAATTGTCTTTGTCTAAGTACAAAAGCTCAAAATATTCTGTTATTTCCAAGAAGTAATGGGATGGCTTTGTTGCATCTCTAAATTACTCACCCACTGTTATGAACTACCATAGAACTAAAGCAGGTGAGAACAATAGTCTGGGCCTCATTGCAGGCATGGCTTTCAACAGTTTGAAACATCCTTTTTGACTCCTTTCATTTACTTTTCTGATTTTGAAACACATAAAACACAGACGCATGATTGCAGTAAATTTTTATAACTACGATGGATTTCTCCCACTCTCTCAATGAAGAAAAGTATTTCAGAAAAACCTTCCATCCAAATATACCTTTCCAATTTCTACACAATCTTGTGTAGGCAATAATATGCCTCTGTACTAGTGGATGATGACAAGAAGAATTTAAAGGAAACCGTAGTTTTCCCACAAGATTGTTCAACCTCTGGAAAGAGTCGGCATTCTCAACCCAAAGCTTGAACACAGAACCTGAAAGCAAAATGATTAAACAAAAAAATACTCTTCTTTCTTCACACCTTGTTGAAGAAAGAAAATTATCAACTTTATGAGCTACTACACTTCAATAATCTGAAGTTACTATCCCCAAACCCAGAAAACTCAGTGAATAAATTGAATTTGAATGACTGAAGTAATTAAAATGTTATCCAAATAATGCTATTTTGACACTCCATTAATTCTTGGTACTCTATTAAAGATGTGTGGTAAAAATCTCTGACTTCGAATCAGATCAAATAGTGAATACCGAAACGTTCTCCTTCCTGTGTGCTGTCACTACTTTATTTGCTAGAAGGCTGAAAGCTAGGGGTATATTCAATATTTCTTATGAAACTGCCACATCTGTCAGCTCTGAAATCAGAAACACTGAGCAAATAGAACAATATAACGTTACGATCACTATCAAGTTCTCAGACCACAGCATGACAGAGAAATTATTGCATCATCTTAATTTTCATAAAGTCTCCCAAAATTCATACTTTTAAATCAGGCAAAATAAATACAACAAACATCCATTCTTGCTACTGAAGATAACCAGCTCATAGCCTACAGCTGAGGATATCAATTTTCCTATTTTATCATTTCAAAGTCAAGTTCAGATACCTATAGATATGATAGACTAAGCCTGGAAAATAATCAAGCATCTCCAAGGATCCCTCCATCTCACAGTCAGGAAAATTTATCCAATTAAAAGAAAACCCAAACAATGAGGAAACTAAAATTAGAAGTTTCTGTGGGGGAGCAATACTATTAAAACAACTAAAACCTCTCCCCTTCCTTCCAATTTCTTCCATCTAAAACTTCTAGAAACCATCTAGTCCTAGTACATCTTACCTCTTCTAATATTCGGGTAGAGTAGCATATATTTATATTACATGTATGAGAAAAATCAATATACGCAATTCAAATCTCATCAGCCCATGGAGTTTGACTAATACACTGCTCTAGTTAGTGCCAGACTACAGCTGGGAATCAACAAGCAATTCCAGTGCTACCACCAACCCCTGTGGCACCCGATCGATCCACTCTGCATCTCTGGTCCTCGACAAAGGTCTGGAAGAAGGAAGACCCAGTGCAAGTCACTACATGGAGAGAAACGGAGAACCTACCTTGGCATCATGCTTTGAGATAAGAACTCCAGCCATTTGCCTTTAGATATTCAGAGAAAAATAACTAAATATCTGCCACTTAAAGGACAAATGTGACTGCTTTGAGTAGAAAAAGAAACTGAGTTTAGTTACAAAGTCCCCAAATAACAAGCAGCAGAACACCATCTTTTTGGGATGGAAGAAGCTGTTATCTACCTTCCCTGCTTCTAATGGGACTCCCTGGGGGCTCTTTTTCACCAATTTCAAAAGGTCAGTCACTGTCTCCAAGAGCTTCTCCTCAATGTTAAAGCCACAGTCTAGTCTTTGATACAGAGATGAAAGAAATTTTTCTGGTTTAGTCCACCACAAACTGAGAATAAGGCCCATTGCAGTATTTCAAAGCAGCAAGTGCAGCAGTAAGATTGGGGTGTGCAACACTAAATAACCAAAGTAGAGTAATATTCTAAAGGAGAACAAAATTACTTCAGAATAACTTGTAACCATACACTCAGTGATACATTTCATTTCCAGCAGGGTCCAAAACGCACTGAAGCTTGCAGAATGTGTGCCAGTTTTAACAAGTTTTGGAATATGTCCTTTATGCCCTCTGAAATTATACCAAGTAGCATCAGTTTATCAGGTTTAGTGGGCACACACACCATATTTTATCTTTAAGCTTCTCTCCTTTAAGGCGAAGGAAGGTTCATACACTCAGTACATTCAGACACAAGAGATAAAGCAAATTAGAGGGAAGGCAGATTTCTCAGTGACAGAAGTTGACAACAAGTTCATCTTCAAAATGGTTTGTATTTTCTCACTTGGCAAAAAAAAAAAAAAAAAAAAAAAAAGTCAGATAATATATATATTATGTTTTTTCTTGTATTCTCATCAAGATTCATTCCAGTTCTGAAAAGAAGGTATGTATGGATTAAATCATAAAAAGTCAATTTCCAGACTTTACAACTATTTTCATCTAATAATTTGTTGTATTTTGCAACTGCTAAGTTATGAACTTCACCGAAACAGGGTTTATTATAGCACAACTATAGATAATCATCCCTCAGCATTTTTATTAAAGTCCTTATATCAGCAGAGTTCATAAATTGGCAATAAAAAATATATAATTCCAACAGAAACATACCGTACTGGGTGCCCAGATTGTTTTTAAGTCCACAAACTACACCATACCTCTCCATCTTGCCCCAGCAAACAGCCAGATAAATTTTAAAAAATGAAAACAATTCATACCTCATTGGTAAAGGCTGAGTGTGTTTCACATGTGCTCACCACTACAAAACCATCAGTCTCAGTCCTCCAATTTTGCCCTCCACTGGGACACACGGAGCTCAGGGGCTTCAGCAGCAGCTTCAGAGGCTCTACGAACAAAGATGACCTTGGGCACTTGGCCATTTTAAAACTTCCTCCAGCGTCCAGGGAACCAGAGAGGGGTTGGGTGCCCAGGAAAAAGTGATACAGCCTCAGTGCTGACAAAGTGTGGAGACAGTTTTCAGTATGTTTTTATACAGCAAAATGTTTTGTGGTGTAGAGACGCAGAAAGCAGTAATCAATGAGCTCATTCAGGCACGTTACACATATTACAGTAACGCAGAGCTGTGTGCTAATGAAACCAGACTGCACTCAAGCCTGTTTATCCTGAATTACGTTCCGTATTTCTGCCCAGCCCTAAATTGTGCTACCTCGTCTAATCCTTCAGAACACACCATATTTAAGTCATCCCATGTTTTTGCGAAAGGGATGGGCAGGGTGAAGAGCCTCTCCTCCCTGCTTTTATCCCAACTGACAGAACGCCCCTCCAGAGGGGCAGCCCCAATATGGGGGGTCACCCTTCTCTCCCTCACTCCTTGGGATCAGGAGCGCTCGATGCCACTCATTCAACAGGAGGGAAAATGTGCGATTCCCATTTGATTCTGCCTGCAGTTGTGTGGTTAGGACATGCCACGGATGTAGGATCCACATCTCAGATCCTCCCTTCCTCCCGCCTAGACAGACGCTCTGGACAGCTCAGCTTCAGTCCCTTGGCATCTCCGGGTTTTCACCATCCTCGGACAACCCCAGCACAGAGATATCCACCTGGTGAACTGCACCATTAGTGGCCTACCATCTGTCCAAGATTAGAGGAAAAATAGGAGCTGATTCATTTTGAGCAGTTCAGCCATGCTGAGTTTTGCTGACTTATTACTGGTCAGCATATTTATTATGCTAGATATAAATAAAACATTAAACATTTTACTGAAAATATCCAAAATAGGCTGCAATTCTCCTACTTCCTGAGCAAATTTAAATGAGTCTTTTCCCCAATGGCTTTTTCTTTTTTTTTTATTATTAAAGAACTAACACAATGAAAAGCCATGACTCACTACACCCTTACTAGAAAAAGAAAAAAAAAAAAGGAATAGCCAGGAGATGGTACAGACAGCACAGCTTACATTAGTGCTATAAGCTAAATTTTGTGCCATTGTTGCTGTTGCATTATTTTGGTAGTCCAATCAACTTCTGATGTTGTCAAATGAAAATTCAGATAACTAAGAACTGGTTTGCACAATGACTACTTACACACAATGCTGATAGCAACAAGATTACATGAATTTTCATTAGTCTACACTATGAATTAATTATTCTGAAAAGCAAAGGATAAAATACCTATTTTACAGCAGCTATTTGGAATTCCTGAAGTCCAAAAGCCAAATATTCCACATAGTGGGAAACAGCAATACCTAATTCTGGTTTGCTTGGTTTCTAATTAAACCCACTGCACTACTGCAGTTAGCTGCTGCCAGACTTAACTATGTCACCAGTAAGTACCAATAAAGACCATATCGATTTAAGAGCATACATTGCTAAAAATCAATGCTCCAATAGGTGGAACAGAGGTGACATCAGAATTGCAAAGTCGCGCTTAGTTCAGCATCCAAAACAAAACTCCAATCCTAAACCACTCCACAAAAGAGACTTACAAATGTGGCAAAGATGAAGCAGGGCAGAACACACAACTTGGCCAATAATGCAAAACTAATATTCTTGTTCATGATGGAAGAAAAAAAAATAAAAATTCTAAGACCTGTATTGATTTTATTTTGAAATAAAATTTTAAACAAAATGTAGATGTATCATCTTTTGCCATGGAAAGGTGACTTACTGTTCTAAACACAGAGCTTAATTCTTTGCTGGTTCTCCACCAGGTGAGTCAGGAGCAGTCCCAGTGGAGATAAAAGCTACTCCAGTGCTGGTAGAGGACAGGTCAGACACAATCACTAGCAGTACTGTGATTTAGGACTCACTGACAATACGTCTGTGAAAAGATCAGGAAAGCTCTGATTGCCTATTATGCATTATTAAGAAACAGATCAATATAGAAATCTCCAGGGGCCACTAGCATGCACCACACGTGTGATTTAACCTTCTGCAGACACATCCAGCAAGCAATGAAAGCTGGTTTCCTGCAGCCCCATGGCCAGGGTCTCTGCTGCACAGCACAGCACCCCTGATGGAAGATCTTCCCTTGGGTAGCACACTCACGGCATCTCTCCTCCTCCACCTCACCTTCTTCCTTTCTCCCTGTTGGATTCTTTTCATGTGTACTAAAGTTCAAGCCTTGGCTTTTTCCAATGGGATCATAAACTATCTCTTTTTCAACCAGCTGCCTGTTTTCGGGAGACTACTAGGACTGTATTCACACACCAATTCCATCATTTCAGCCAGCGTGTGCCCCTGCCTCACACCATCACTTCTCAGAAGCTCGCTACTGTACAGGATGGAGCTGGGCAGAAGGGCACAGATAAGCAGCTGCGACTCCTGCTCGCTGTGCCAGGCCCAGGTATCTCACCGGTAACACGTGCTCCTCCAGCTATACCCACTGCCACTAAATTTATTTCAAACTCTCTGGGGCAGAGGTTGGGTTGGAAGATGGAGTTGTTTGCATGTAACAACCAAATGCAAGAGGTGCCAGACTACAGCTGCAGTCCCTAAACTTTACTTTAAACACCAAGAGTAACCAGTAATCTACATGTTTTTCAGCTGAGGGACTGATTTTAAGAATCGGAGACCAGAAACAGTTCATTCTTGAAAGATAACAAGTAAAATATTAGGAACTCCAGATGCTCAACAATTTTCTTCACAAGATACAAACACTGCTTAAAATTCCCCTCTCCAACAAATAGTGTTCTTTTTCTTGAAACTGTAAAAATAAAGTTAATTTCTGAACAATAGCATATGCTACATAATTATATGTGCCAGCAGCACCCCGTGAGCCTCACACCACTTTGCTAGCAGAGCTGGGCAGATTCGTGTTATTTATAGTAAGCATAGTTAATAACTTACAATAATCATGTTTATCATCAAGCTCAGAATGAACTGCAGCCAAACCGATAACGTGGCTATGAAAACTGATACTTCTGAAACTTGTTTCAAGGTTCACATACACAGGTTCATCGGCACATAAAAAAAAATCAGAACGTTTTAAAGAACAAGAGTATTCTGCTTATGACTGAATTAATTAATTATTTGAAAATCACCCACTTAAAAGAAAAACTGTCTCCAGCTTTGGTGAATGGCTGTTTATTTCCAACACAGAAATAACTTTATTCATTGTGGACAAGGAGGATACCTGACTCTTTACACTTTTGAAGGGTAAAATAAGTATGTAAAGAAAAGATAAAACATTACTCATTTAAAATAGGTCTTCAGGCCTTAAAACATTTTAAATTGCAACACCAGCACAACTCCCATATGACTCTCCTTCTGCCCAAAGTTAAGTGATCCTTACTATTAATTCATACATTCACCTATTACAGAAAGGAGTTTCTGTTAGGAGTTCCTCCTCCGTCATCTTAGAGTTATTCTTCTAGACATAGAAGAATGTGCATTATACACAGTCAAACTCATAATCTTACCAGAAAAATAACGACAAAGCAATGCAGGTTCTGAGCACTGGACACTAAAAGAACAGCTGGCAACATGACAGAATGGAAAAGAGTGGAAAGAAATAACAGTATTTTTCACATAGCTTACGTGGCTAGCAGGCATGCTAGACAATACTGAGTATATGTTGGGTTGCTGAACACACTGCACGGCATCTGGTTCTACACTACCTATAACTGCCAGATTTTTATTCTGCGGGTCGAAATTCCGAATTTCCAAATCCAAGAGCAGAAGTTTCGACAGGTTTCTGAAAGGCGATTTCATTAATTCACTGAGAACAAACAAGTTTTACCACGGCATACCTACTTCTAGGTAGCAAACAGAGTTCATAGCACAGCAAAAGCAGACTGGGACATAAGCTATGCATCCCTCATCCTTATCTAATGACACAACAAACTGCTAGTGGTCTTGCTCTTTCAAAGACAAGAAGAAGGGTCTGTTGACAGATCTGTAGCTTGTAGGCACGCTGCTAGATGCTGGTCAACTCCATGGGCACTACGGTGACTCTGCATTGCATGACCGATTAGAACTATTCAGCCTGCCTAGAAAACTGAACAATAACCAAAATGTATTAATATTGCAAAGTCAAGCACCGAACAGCTACAAATTTTAAACACAGATACATTTATTATTATTTAACCCATGCACCATTCTCTGTCCTAAACTCATGTCAATGGGGTAAAACAGAAGCTGCTGTTGGCTTGTTCTGGATTTATCTTGTCAGTACTCTCTGGTGAGAAAGAAAAGATAGAAAATCTGATCCAACAGGAGAGCAGTTGAATGAAAGCTTGAAGAGAGCATATTGAACCAGAAGAAAAAAAGTACACGTTTTTATATTTAACAGACACATATACTACAAAGAGCTGAATCAATATCAAAGATGGATGAAGTGTTTCTGACTTGATTAGCTGATAATTGAAACTTCAAAATAAAACATTTCTTTGTTTTGAACCTCTTGGGCTTTTTAAGTATTGGAGAGGGAAGACGAGAGTGGGTGAGGACATGGAGGAGAAAGAAGTGTGAAGGACAGCAGGAAACAAAACCAACTTGAAAGCTGAAATCCACTGCAGGAGAGACAATGACTGCCAAGTACAGCAACCAGTTCCATGGAAAAAGTCTTCAAGTGAAAACACCCATGTACAACATGTAAAACTGACTCTGCACAGGAATGCTATGTGTAATGATATGCAGTAAAACAGCATCACTGGTATCTGCTCATGTACAAATGTACAGTAATACAGCATCATCTTAACACTCTAGATTCACCTGCGACACTTTCAACGTTACCACTGTAAACAGTGCAATTTATTGTCTGCTTTCTACAGTTTGAAACTGCTGATGCAGTTTAACCAGCTTCTGTCCCTTAAATATTACTCAATTTCTCCATGAAATATTTATATTAAGCTTCTAGCACAGGTTTCTGCTCAGGGTCCTATTAAGCTCTCGTGAGAAGCTGAGTCAACATGTCTCATGCTCAACTTTTTAAACTTGCTGTTTCTTTCAGGTTACGTAAAAATGGAACAAAACTGGGAGACATGGTTGCACTTTTCAGTTCTCATTAATGAAAACATAACTGCAATTAAAGAATAAGAAAAGAAGTAATGTGTACATTTTTTAAACAAAAAGTTTAAAAATGGTCTTCATCTCCTCAACTAAAACTAAGCTCCAGCAAACGGAAGGTATTACTCCAGCACGCTCTTATCCCATCCATCTCCTACTCTTCCACACGTTATCCAACTTCTGTGCCAAGTAAAATCATTATACTATAGCCTACATCTGCTGAATAATTGATTGTTTTGACATAATCATCTCTGTGACCATGGGAATGTGATCTTTGAGTCGCCAGACTGCCAAAACTTCCACAAAAGTCAATGGCAGTCATGTTTACACAAAGTGTGCTGAGTGTTTGTGGTTTCCAGTTGACTCCAGAATTTCATGGTCTTCAAGAAAGATTCTCTGAAATTCTTTTTAGAATCTTATTTCCCTTGAAGGAAGGATATACAAGGACTTGCATGATTGAGATTGCTCCAACATAACCTCATGCTTTTACTGACATTTGTTCACCCCCAGGCAAAACAGTAATGAAATTTGTATGTAAATTATTCAGTAAGTAAAGAATCTGGGTGAAACCCCAGCTGCAATATGAGAAATATTTAGAAGATTACAAGTATCTCATTTATTATACTTCCTGGATGTTAGGCTAATCATGAAGATTAAAACAGACTTGCTGATTTTTTCAAGAGTGATTTTTTTCATTTCATTTTTTCCACAGAACTTTGAAATATATGCAGTCACACATACCACATCCAGAGCTCTGCTTTTCTATCACACTGTAAACCCTGCCAAAATACATGATATAATGAAAGAAAAAAATGTATTAGAAAAAACAATAGTCCTAAATAAAATTTGTCAAAATTTAGAACTGGTGGAGCATTCAATAAAATGGCTTACCACAAGAGAGCATACTTGCATATATAAAGTGCTTAACAGTTAGGTAATTCCAGCATAGGATTTTTTCTTTTTTTTTTTTAATTAAAAGATGTGGCTGACCTGCGTATCATCATTGAAACCAAGGACTTTATCAGAGTGAAGAGCCCAATTAGCATCAGTCCTCTCTGGATGTATAGGCTAACATATCCCTCATCAGCTCAATAAAAACCCGAGGGTGCCTCTGCTCTCCAGAACTGAAAAACTAATAAACAATTTCATTTAATTTGAAACAGACTACACTGAAATCCAGTTTACCTCAGCGTAACAGTGGATTGCAGGGTTTTCTCCAGGGCACGTGTGGAAAAGTTAAGTATAAAAAAAGCAAATCCATGGAGATCTACACAGAATAGACTTGCATTTCCAAATGGAGGCAGGAAGTTGCCGTATTTATCAAATTTGAAAATCATATCCTGCAAAATGTCTCCTGAAACACATCGAAAACATGTTTCCATAATATCCTTTGAAGTAGCTTTCTAAGCTGAATTAGAAAGGTACCCAAAAAGCTATTTTTAAGAAGTTATGATAAAATAAAATACCATGGCTTCCTCTGCTAACCAATATTTCACTCTGGTTTTTTCCATCACCACTAAATGGACTGTCCAACAGGAGCGGGGGAGGAGAAAAAAACAAAACAAAAAAAAAAAATCTACAAACTGGGAAGAAACTCCAGTATTTTGTAGGAGAGTCTTTCATCACTGGGAAGAAAAAGGCTTTCCAATTACAATGCTGTATCTATTACTGTGCTTCAATTACTGTGCTATTACTACATAACACAACAGTGAAAGCACTAGCCACGCTAGTTCAACCAGATATATTTTTGATACATCCTTAATTGTTACAAAAATCAAAATCCACACACTATTTTTCCTTGAAGAGAAAAAAAAAGCCAATTAAAAAACCCTCAAGACTATCTCACTGTATGGCAGGAAAGTACCCAAATGTTACAGCAATAGGTAAGCATAAACAGAATAGGAAACGTGTTTTGGCTGCATTCTGCAACTTTCAGTCAAATAAGCGGTTACAATAATGTTTTTCTCTACAGGTTAGGCCCAATTCCTGCAGCCGTTAAAATGGTACTAAAAATTAACAACATTTTGCTAATACTGCCCAACAGGAAAGTAACATTTCAGAATTTAGCCCTAAACACAATTCTCTTCAGATACTCTTAAATCCTACTCCTTGAATTGATGCTAAGTCAGGATCAGGACAAGCAGCTGTGACACTGGAGCCAGGACCACTGGAGAGATGAGGCTCTACTCCACAAAGACACATAGGAATTTGAGAAGTTAATGAAAATGAGCTCTCCATATTCTTCATTAAAACAAACAAAAAAACCCCACAGGGCATACAGTCTGTTTTGAGAATAAGCGCTCCAAGTCTCCTACACGAGAGCAAGGGAGGGAGAAGAGAGAGCACGTCCTTGCTCTGCGATAACCAAGCTGGATCTGCCAGCTGCAAGATTATTTTGAAAAGCATTCTTGAAAAGTAAACCTCATTCCAGGTCACTCCCACAGCATTTATGTTCATGTTTCCTCAAAGGTTTTGAGTCTCATTTAAACATACAAACCCAGTCACCATCAAACCCAGAACACAGTTTCACTGCGCAGTTCTGACCAGCTCTAATTAAGATACATACACCTCTTACAGTTGCATGCCAGTTGGGTGTTTATTTGAACACCTTAAGTATTTAATAGATACCTTCACTTTTAATTACCACAAATGTCAAGAGCTTCCTGTAGAGTAAGAAGAGCTCCCCAAATGTTTCAATGATTTTTGAGCTTTATCTGAAGTGGTTAACTTTAGGATTTTTGTAATGAAAGCAACCCTACAACATTTCAAAAACTGACAACCTTTATGCCTACACGTTTTCACCCTAAAATATATCCAAGGACTTCCACCGAATAATAGTGCCTCTTCTTGCACTTGACATTTATTAGTCATGATTTTAAAGTGAGGAGTATTTAATTACAAATAAAGGATCCCTGCCTTTGATAACTCTCAAGGAACTGCTAAGCATGAAATAAAATATGATGCCAGAGCCTCCCCTTTGACTTTGCCCTGTATATTTCTTTCTTTTGATAATTCTAATAAAACAGGCTGATTGTCAAAGTCTAATTTAAGACTTAATGAAGCAGTAAAGGTTGGGGTGATGAAAAAAGAAGCTGGAACAATAACAGTAAAAACAGTCATAGACTATGACGATCCAAGAAAAATTTTCTGGCCAATTAGATTTGATTGTGTTAAACAATGACAAACTACAGAAGTAATTAGAAATCACGCACAGTATTAGCAAGTGACTAAACACTGGTGCTAGTTAACTGCATTTTATGCTTCCTGAAGACTGCCATGTCCTTCTACTGCATGTGTTTTAAACAAGAATCCAATTTAACAGTCAGAACTGCACTTTCGCCTCCCATTTAATTGTGGTCAAATTGTTTCCTGAGTTTTATCTTCCTGCTGGCTTTGCTATTACAAAACATTATTAATATTAAAAGGATATTATGGAAATCTTGTTCACATATAGTCCAACATTAACAGCAACACAAGAAATTAATAAGAAAACTCAATTACTGAAGTCAGGCACATGCTTTTTTAATAAATATATATGGTTATTTTGTATATATATAAAAATTTTTAAAAATCATGGAACTGTTAAGGTCCATAGATATGCACCCCCCCCCCAAACCAAATCACACAACTAAGATTTTCATGTGCCACTTCAGCAAGTCCAAGCAGCAGCAAAGCAAAACGGCTCTGGCAGTTCTGAACGGCTGAAAGCCCAGTTCTTTTTGCATTTTACACCCAAAAAAAGGCTTCGAATCCACACACACGCTCACATCACACACACAAAGAAAGCACTTTACGCCAGTGTTCAAGACTAAGGGTTATGTGCAATGGCTTGGCTGAACGCTACGGCAGGGAGTTCTTCTGGACGTGAAATTACATACAGTCAGTCACATTTCGTAAGCATTTTTGTATTCACAAAGGGTGTAAAAAATACTGTAGCAGTGACCACACCGAAAAACACGGAGACAGAACAATACTTAATATAAATGCGCAGTCTCAAAATAATAAACAAATACGCATCTGACTGCTAACACCACAAGTAAATCCAACTTACTATTCTGCTTTAAATCAGTAGCCCCAATCAATGTGTCTGTGAAAATAAAGAGACAGAGAAGGGAGAATTTTCAGAAGGCAGAAACTGAGTTAGTAGCTTAATGGACTGTCTACATTATAACCTTCTCCTCCAGGTGATGTGGTACTCATGAAGAATTTCTCCTAATTCACCCACTCGAGTTTTCAGACAATTAATTACCAGGAGACATTAATTCACAGCAGATCCTTCAGCAACATTTCCAGTAGCATATTACTGAATACAAACAGCGTGCATCTGCCTGTACTGCTGCACCTGATTAAAAATCAAACATTATAGATCTTTTGTTGAGTACCTAGCAAGTCATACATCAAGCTGTCTAACAGAAAGTCTGTTTTCAGCCATGATTCCCACGGCCAGGGTGGAATAACGAGAGCCCATACAAGACAGTTCTTATTTTACTGACAACCACATGAGTCGTGGTAATGTCCCAAGGTTAGATGATCATTCCTTGCTTCACTCTGGCTCTTTGAAATTTAAATTCAGAGAAAATTCTTTATGTGGCAAGAGGTACAGCAAGCTTGCATCTACTGCTCACTTTGAGTTTTCAAGCTCAAATTCCTTAAAGAATTAAAAATTAAGAGAAAAAAAAAAAGGAAAAAAAAATTGTCTTTTCACACAAGTACAATCATTATATGTAAAGTAATCCAGTCATGTTCACACATCATGCAGCAAGGAAAGAATAAAAAAAAGGACTAGAGCTAGACCACTCTTCTATAGAAGCTTTGTGCAGTGTAAGATCCATCAAACCCTGACAGAGATGTACTAACTACAGTTCAGGTTTAACACAGACCTTTTTACTCCACTCTCACCTTTAATCAAATTTTTGAGGGCTAGGTTTACTTTTTATCCCTCCATTCTGCACAAGGTTTATCAGAGGGTAACAAAGACTCATTACATTTAGCGTTTGCTCAGAGCAAGCTCTCCAAGTTTCTCTTTTCTCACTTTAGTCTTGTTTTAAATTGTACATTCACACATAACAGGGCTGCATTAATCTTGTCCCATGACTCAGTATTTTGGATAAGAATGAGATAAACTAAAGAGAGGAGATGAGATGCTAAATATTGTCATTTATTAAAACAGAGTTATTTGCTTGCAGTTATGTACAATTGCCAGATACTGGCTGCAAGACCACAGCACACCTTTCATAAAGTGTGGCTGGTTGCTGCAAACACTGAGCTCACGTGTGTTCATAAGCTCTACTCTAGTAAGAAGTAGAATCAATTTTTTGGCAAAAATCTATTACTGCAATTCAGTTTCTCTGAACAACATGAAGTATCACCTTTTGTAGGCCTTCGCCTCTTCAGCCTTCCCCCTGAAGCTGGCAGGGTTCGGATTAAGGGTTCTGGGAATCTTGTTTGCCACCACTTTTTTTTTAAAAAAAAAAAAAAAAAAACCACAAAAAAACACAGAGGACAGTGACAGTGAGTATAGTTTTAGTAAGTTCCCTTAAAATGCCAGCAGAAAAAGAAAGGGGAAGAAAGCCAGCCAATACCTGGTTCACAGCATCAATGAGCAACAACTGCTCTGCAGTTCCACTTTTTCACCTTTGTATACCACCATCCTAAAACTTGAAAGTGATTAAAATAGAAGCAAAGATCTCACATCCTGAAATTAAGAAAGGAATTTATTTCACTGTATTTCACAGTAACTGAATAGGAATAACAGCTTAACACAGATGGAATAAAGAACCAAGATTATGGATATGAAGAGCAGCATCTTGAGTAGTGCTTCTTTTCTCAGGTAATTGTGAAATTACAACTTTCTCTGATGGAGTTTGTTGGGAAGCGTTCTTGTCCAGGGGTAGGTTTACATCTCTGACAATTGCTCAGAGTTTGCTTGTGATACAGAAAGGACTGTCCGCCAACAACTGATTTGGCCCCAACTTCAATGGGAGATTCCATCCAACCAGCAGTAAGGCTGAGTTATCCTTTAAAGGCTTCTCAACTCTTTTTGACTAGGTCAGCCTTATTCTTTAAATCAGATCATTTAACTACTGCCTTACTCTTGTTTCTGACTTCAAATATTAGTTCTGCTTCCCCGCAGTGCCACTCCTTTGCATAAACACATTATGTTTTGAAAATGAGATATTATGACCACATCCTCTCAGTGCCACACTGAATCTTTAATTACTAACAAATATATATCATTTCTCGAAAATAATGCTATATGTCTGGTTGGTTAAATATTTAATAATTATTTAAATTCAATACTTTCTAGTGTTGGAAGCATTGAAATTAGTCAAGTAAAAAATATGGTTTTAAACTCAAGCACTGGAAATGCACATTTTGTGCACTTCATTTCATTTTATAGTCTCCAAGAACTATTACAATTTTTAATAAACTTGTATCTGGGATCTGAAGCCAAACACTTATGCTCAAAAGGCAAAAATTTATTAACTAAAAGACACCCAAAGTGGTAATAAAACATATTCCCCAGTGGTATATTGCAAATGGTCTGTAAAAATTACATTTTATTAATCCAGCTGCAATTAAAGAATAACAGCTGTACCATTTGCATTACAGTGCCCCACTTTTGGGGAAATGACAAATATTGTTCATTATTCATTATATATTGCTGATTGGCAAACATTTTTCTTAGTCCAGTAGTGATGTCTCTTGGGCATGCCTGCTTCTCTTTATGATTGCAAACTGAGTTCTCCTGGTATCATGGGGTTTGCAAATGCTAAGAGTCTTTCTTTCTTTCCTCTAAGATGTTCCACATTTCAAAGAGAATGATAAATTTCTGCTGAAGCCAACAAAAACTAAGCAACACATATATATATAGACAAGTATCTAGCTAACAAGTTTTTAAAGTGTTACTGACAGTTATTTTTCTACAACTAATAAGCCAGTATCACAGCCTCCATCTCTTTATTGGGATAACACATTCAAATGTTAGGCAGGCACAAAACGAGAAATAAAGAAAAAGAGCAGCTAAAATTTAGCTGAGAAACTTACAGAACTACTTATTATTTTTTACAATAAAAAATAATAACTAATGAAGTCATCTTTCCTTGGAATGAATTAATATTGTATGCAGTAGATAAAAATATGGACATCATTCTGCTTCCAGAGTTTGCGTACATATACTGCTCTGTAAACATTAAGACAGTAAGAAAAAAAAATTACAGTAATATAAAACTCGTGTAATTTCTGGAAAACAGATATGAAGCCACAGTAGGTCAAAGTATGGTACATAACAATCAAATATTGGCATTCTGCTGCATACAGAAAATCATTACAGTTGGAAAAGACTTCCAAGATCAAGTCCAACCACCAATCCAACACAACAATGCTTAGTAAGCCATATCTACATGTTTTTTTAACACCTCCAAGGATGGTGACTCCATCACTTCCTTGGGCTGCCTGTTCCACTGCTTGGCCACTCTTTCAGTAAAGAAATTTTTCCAAATATCCAACGAGAATCTCCCCTGATGCTACTTGAGGTCACTTCCTCTCATCCTATCACTAGTTACTTGGGAGAAGAAATCAACACCGACCTCACTACAACCTCCTTTCAGGTGGCTGTAGAGCGTGTCCGCTTCTTTATGATTCTGATAGCTCTAGCTCCAATAAAATAGCTTTAGAATTCTTAGTTTAAAATTAATTTTAATTGAAATGTTATCTGCAGCTCACAATGCTTTTTAATGAATATTTACCCGGTTTGGTGCTGTTTCTTTACAGACTGCACCAAACCCCTACCCAAGATAAATAACATACTGAACTCTTCAGTCTTGTTTCCTACAAAATAACAATCAGATGGTTAACCATTTGCAAGAGCACACAAGCAACAAGAAACAAATACCTTTGTTTTCACATCCAGAGACTGACAAAGTAAAATATTTAGGCATATCCAACCACACAAACAGTATTTGAAAGTTACATTTGACAACAAGTAAAGACTTACACACAGTTTGTTATAAATACGCCTCCCAACAAATAAAGATGTAGAGCCTGATTTATCATTGCACGTACTTTAGGATATAAGCTACACGTATACAAGTCATTAGCATAGAGAATGCCGATGCATTACAACTACTTCACAATGTTAAAAGCAACTGCACAAACTGCAGTGGCAGGCCAGCTTACAGATCTCTCCCATTCACCCAATGTTTTTTGCTCAAAGCTTCTCTAAGCAAGAACACAGCAAAATTTCTATAGACTTCGCTAGAGTACGAGAGCTGAAGCAACGGGAGTGACTGTTTCTTGGGATTTCATTGAGCCTACCAATACAGGCAGGATGCAGTTCAGTGAAAACTACTCACTCTGTGCTGAAAATGCCACCACGCACCAGGCTTCATGTACAAAGATATAACTACCCTCCCTCTTACCAAGGTCAATACAGCCAAAATGAAATTCCCCAATTCTTGGTTCCAGGGACCCATTCTGACTAGTTATTATCAGAGTTGGGTGCAAAGAAAGAGTAGGCTGGGAAATCCATCTCTCACAGTTTATTGCCCTTCCCCTAGGACACCCTTTTCCCTCTCTTCCCTTCACAGAAGAAAAACAAAACAAAACAAAACAAAAAAAAAAGAAAAAAAAAAACCCACCCCACACGGTCTTCGGTAGAAAGTAAGCAAAGATTTGCAAAGAAAATTGATGTCTACCAACCCAAAGGGCTGCAGCATAGATTAGGTATTTTCTACATAAAGTTTATAGGCTGAGAGGAATAAAAGACTACTTTACCAGATCAGCAGCAAAATGAAGATGATGTGGAATTGGGGCAAGGTTTCCTTATAAGCAAAAACATTCCTCTTTCATTTATATCTTCCTAGGTTAGACAAATGCAGCCCGGTCATTTTATTCACTGCATTTTTCTCTGCTTTCACAAACAGAGTCTCTCAAGTGCATCAACATCAACTTTCTGACTTACCTACATCACCTGAGATATTCAATGACATTCACCAGTAAGTGGCAGAACACAAACAACTATTTTTAAAAACACATGGCAAGCTAGTAACATGGCACACGGTCTTCTCCTTGTTACAGGCTTACTGACAGAGTAGGAATTCTCATTTGTTCTGGAATAAAAAGGCAACCTCAGTAACTATAACAGTATTGTTTACTTATGTAGTATCAGTAAGCCTTATTTCTTGTCATATCACATTTTCTAGGTAAAAAATTCAGACTGACAGTTCGTAATCACTACAACAGGGAATGACTTCAGAGTGTTTCCTCTGCAATAACAGGAATAAGCCTTGACTTGCAGACACAAAGACTGGGTTGTGAATATACTTTCGTCCCAAAAAATCCAAACCCCACACTGAATCTGAAGATCTGTAAAAGTTTGCAAGCAGACCTGATACAGGACCTTTTCTCCTCATGAAATGTCTCTCCCTCTCTTTGCTGAAATCCCACTAAACCCATCAAAAGGTCTATACAGATTTGACAGTCTCTACTAAGATCATTGCTGTCTTCAAATCTCATGCACACTGTGGCATTTTCAAGATCTGAAATGCACATTACGAAGGCTTCCTGTTGACCCAAAGCAGCTTCACAGCAGGTACTTCTGAGAAGTCAGAAGAGGACAGCACAGGCTACCCATTTGCAAAACTTCTGAAGGAAAGAGCAGGAGATTTTAAAAACAGGTCTGTAAAGTCTGAATCAGAGAGAGACAGGAAGGAGCAAGAAAAAAGCATTTAAGAAGAAAAAAAAAAATATCAGTGTACAACATTGATTTTTATTCTTTTTCAGTGAATTCATTCACTGAAATAAAAATGGTCATCCAAGAACATCAGATGTATGCACAGTACCAATTTTATCACCATTTGAGCTCCTCAGCACTGCATTTAGTACTTGCCATATGAGCTCTACTTCCTTATAATGTTACTTCTAATATGATCTACTCTGATTAAATAGTTTCTTAACAAGAAGACTGGCAGTTGGAGTGGAGTGGTAGTGTTTGGTTTTATGGTTTTGGGTTTTTTTCATAAAGAAATACAACAGTAGTTATGAATTGCCACTTCCAGGGCACAATGCTGAATTTCATGAACTTACTACACAGAATCTGAAGAAAAAAAAAAAAAAAAAAAAAATTTTTTGCATTCTGAACTTGAAATTGTATGGGGAAATCCACTTCCACTGCAATGTCAGCAGGTGGTAGGGAGGAAAATTAATGCATCTCTTCTCCCTATTAATTTTCCAAGAAAGTCAAAATCTCTAAAATACAAATCATCTTCACTTGAAGAGGTGGTTTACAGCTTATGCAGACCACAAGCCCTGCAATCCCACCTTAAGCACTGCCTGTCAGGACTGTATTCAAGTTCCCATGCCAAGTACAACACTGCTTGTTGCTCTAGGCTACGCTAAAAGGCACAGACTACCTCTAAATATATCCTCTTTCCAAAACTGTATGCTACACAGAACTTTTATTTGCACCACATAAAGTTCAGCATTACCTTGGTTGCCACTCAGTGAAATATTTTTAAAGGACCTGGAGCATTACAGTCACTTTCCATTAAGAGAAATGTTTGGAAAATTCAGATAAGCTCAGGGGAAAAAAAAAAAAAAAAATGTGTAAGGCCTAAATGTAAGAAAACTCAGCAGGGTCTCACACATTAGACCAGTGTGGGTTCCTGAATTTGGCTCTCAAAGAACCCAAATACAACAATAATGATCTTGGCACAGGGCATTTCCTGCAGATTAAGGACCAGCGGGGAGGAGCTGACGGCCCACAGCGCAGCCAAGGGCCATTAACCCCAGCCGGTCATTAATCCCCAGGAAATGTCCTGTGCCAAGATCATTTTCTTATTTCAAAATGAAAAGCAGCAGAGACTATGTAGGTTGTTTTGGTTTTTTTTAATGAATGATGCTATTCAGCTGCTATCTCCAGGGTATAACACCTATGTAGGTTAGCTTGCTATAGTTTAAATAAGAGACAGCAAGCGCAGAGGATGGGCAACACACAACCCACACTCACCGTATACAAGGCTGAGAGCAATTCGGGGATGGCTGCAGCCCTATTTCTTGCTCAGAAACATGAAGAAGTGCTGAATCACTGTACCATGAGCAAACATGTTGTGAACTGCACTTAGTTATTTCCAACTGTGCTGCTGAGCACTCTCTCGGTAATAAGAGGCATGACTCTGTCTCGTCCATGCCAAAAAACTAGTATTTGCTCTACAGCAGACAGTGCCATGGAGTTCTATATAATACTTTACGGAAGAGAAAGGATAGTTACGTTCATTACCATTCCTGTAACTTACACATTCACGTTTCCCAAAAATCACATCCCCAAAAAACCCCACCAAAATAACCTAGAACAATATCAGATTAGTGTGGAGAATTTCATAAAAGCTCTGAGTTTACAGCAAGTAGGTATGGATTACCATAGACACAAAATAAGACAGAACAGCAAACCCATGCTTACAAGCTGTCCTGTCACCATAAACTTCAGCTAATAGGCAATTTGAGCGCCTCACTATAGTGTTTCTGCATCACGGGTAACAAAACACACGGCTAGAGTGTTCCCACCGGAGCTCATGAGCGAAGCCAACTCACATGCACTGCTGGGATTTGCTACAATAACCCTTATGTACCCTGGGCTCCTAAGCAGTTCGAGTATGTAGAAAGTTGCACACAGAGAAGGATTTTTTTTCAAAGGGTATCAGGCAAATAACCACCTTTGAGATGCTGAACCTTACCAACATGCTGAAATTCATACAGCCTATCACCAAACTGACTGGCAAAGCACTGTGCAGGGGCAAGTACCAAATTCCCTGACGTACAGGCTTTTAAAAACATTTTTATTATACTGACAATATTTGGATACAGAGAGGGGAAGTCTTATCTTTAAATTCAGAGTTTAACATATCTCCAGGTTATCATGACTGCACGTTGGTGAGTCTAATTTTGTTGGTCTATAATCATGCACTTAAAGCTTCTGGCTAACAGCATTATCACTGCTTTAAATACCAATACATCACCAGACTTCAGGTTAAGAGATTTTGTTCTCTAAATACTATCCTAGTGTCTTAGAAGTTAAATGAGGTCTTGGAAAAAAAAAAAAAAAAAAAAGGCAAGGCAGAACAAAAGCCTTAAAAATTGTTCTAAGCAACTAATCTCCAAGAAATTTTACCATCCTCTTATTTGTAAATTGTCATCTCTAACTAAACTACTCAAATAGTGTAAATCAATAAATAGTTCTCTTCTCAGAAGCACATCTTCTTTCTCATCTCCATTGGTAGCCAAATTTACCTGCTAACTTAGTGCCTGTGAAGGACATTGCTATTTCTCAGAGTTTTAAACTGAGCTTACTGTATGAAGTATTCCCCTCACGCAATCCCTTCCTAATCTTCTGCAAAGTGTGCTTTTCAAAGATGAGCCTGTATGAAAATGGATTTTTCTGTACTAGGGAAGAACTTACATGTGTTTTTATTTAGCAGTAAACAACTGTGCACGGTTACTTGCTCTCGCAGCCTCTAATCTTACAGAAGGCTAATAAGCATTCTCCCCTTCCCCCAAGGAGCACATACAGCACTCCAGAGCACCAGGCTCTCATCAGGACTGCGTGTGAGCAAAGGAGAATGATTCTAGCACTCTTTTAACAAGTGCTCGCTGTCCTTCGGTTATATATAATTTACTGAGAATAAAAATAATTCATGAAAATGATTCTGGAGGGACTGAGTAAAACCAGCAATGCTTTTCAGGAATTTGTTGCCCAGCCGCTACAAAAGGTCAGCTCTTCCAGCCTGTTGATTAGTTTGATACATACATTCCCACAACGGAAGGCAGAGTTGAAGTGTTTTGTGTTTTAAGAAGTAGAATAGTGTATCAAAAACCAGGCTGCATTAACAGAGGACAGATTATCCACTTAGTTTCCAAAAGAGTGGAGTCGAGTTCCGAAAACCAAAATACAGAACTAATTCAGCTCCTTGTCCAAATACATATCCAAGTGTCACACAAAGTTGAATACACACTCCGTAAAACGCAGCTTTTAGCCTCCTGGCCGAGCCTCCTACAGACACACCAAGCTGGGAAAAGTTCTAGTAAAAACAGCTTTACGCAAACCTGCCGTACTAGCCTTTTTCCTCCAAACAGGTTTCCAAACATCAAAGCAACTAGACCTCACTCTGAAAAACCGCACCTGTTGCAACGCAATCTCCACACCAGCAATCCCTTCGCGCAAAAGGGCAAGAACCAGATAAATGATGGGGTCTGAATTTCCAGGTTCATCTTCACCACTGAATCAAAGTTACTACGATATATATCACACAGGATTGCATTTCAAAAGCAGCAGAAAACTGTAGCAAAAAACTAACTTCTCAAATACTCAAGCAGCCGCTCAGAGTCTTACAGTCCAAAGCCAGACCTATCCAGCAGAGGAGACCTTGTCAACCTATCCAGGGAAAAGTAAAAAAAAAAAAATCCGAGATATTATGATGAATTAGAGTGGCTAATCTAATAGAATAAGAGAGCAAGGTTCTGTTTACTTATTCTGATATAAATCTAGCAAAACTCCATTGATTTTGGCAAAGTTGCTAACCACAGGCATACTGCTTGTTACTACACAGTACTGAAAGACAATCCTACACTGAATTGTATTATTTTAAATTTGAAATTGAAATCTTAGTATTAAACTGAATATATTAATACCTACCACAATACAGTAGATATTAACAGTGACAAGCATTGTACAACAACCAATCACTATTTAGTACAGACTTCTTCCTCTAGCTTTTTTTAATCAATAGAAATAGCTCTCTCTTAGAAAACAGTACGGTCCCAAGTAAGAACACAGTTATTACCTTCATACAGTAATTGCACGCTCCCTTGTTGTGCATCTGTGAGCCTTTAATTCTGTCAGATTCTGTCAGCCCAATGTATTGAATTTTCTGGGTCAAAATTAGAGAACACATCAATTATCTCAACATTTGACAGAGCAGAGTTTAAATATTTATTCTTTCAGTGAAAACTTTCAATGTTAGTGCAAAAATCTTTTCAATAGGAAAACAATTCTTTGCTAACTGTGGTATCTTTAATTGTTGATGACTTTTACTTGTGCTACAATATTCCAGAATACATCCGAGTTCTTAAAAATGAGAGAGAAAAGTTTTTACATGTGCTCAAGAATTTAGAAGCACAAGTTCCAGATCAAATTTGCCATGAACAATATATCCAAATTCCCCTGAAGCCCTTCTTGCAGCTCCTCTGATGGGATGCTTCTTATTTGCTTTATCTCCTAACACTTCTAAAAATGCTCAGGATCTGCTTTGACCTCTCTGCTAGCTGCACTGACCTCTGTACTGAGCAGCCTCACAAGTCATCATCAAATGAAGGAAAGGTTACGTATTTTGGCTAGTTGGCAAGCGTGCTTAAACACAAGTAAAGCAGGTCTGCAGTTGCTTGGAGTATTTTACACCTTGCGGACAGGTTTTCAATCTGCACATCACACATGTTGTCCTTTAGCTTTAAGTTGAGAGGCAACAAGAGAGAATTTTCATCAGGAATAAAAAAAAAAAAAAAAAAAAAAAAAAACCAAAATCACTGCACATCTTACATAGCAAACAGAAGAAACCTGACTGTCCCTCACATAGTCCTAAGAGGCTTTTAAGAATTACACGAGCTTTCCAAATAAGGATGATTTCTTAAATATTACCTGTTCTCCACTACCGGTAACTTGGTTCTAAGTCCAAATGGGACTAACCAGTTCAACAAGGATAACGACAATTTACAGAAAAGTGAAAGAGATTATTCTCAAAACTAACAAGGAAGACACACACACAAAAAAAAACCTCCCCTCCACACAACTGCTATGAAGGCAAATTGTACTGCCTGCAGCTTTTACTTTGAAGGTCAAATATTCTCCAAGTCATCAAAGAAATTGCTCTTCAAAAGGTGAGAATAACAGTTCCTGTACACAGAAATGTTCTGCCCAGCTATTTTGTGCAGAGAGGACCAATGATAGCCTTTTCCATTCCCAGCTGGGAACTGCAGGCCAAATGTCATGCTAAGATAATAACAGGCTGATTTCAGAATATTGAGAAGCAGTTTGAAAGTGAAAAACAACTTCCACAAAATGAAGAAATGGCAGTATTTCCATACAACTGCATCCCGAGACGATTTAAGGGAGCAACTAAATTAGTTTCAGCATCTTTGTTCCTCTAATTTATCAATCTGCAATTACTGCCATTGTCATAATCATTTGTATCAATTGTAATTTACCCAATTAAGGAAGAGGCAGATGCTAAAACCCAAATTACATAATTACAAGTAAGAATGTTACTGATACTGTGCGTGCTCCATTTATTCATGGCCCTTAGAGTGGACAGCTTCTGTTCATCTCTACAGAGGCAGAATTCCACATCCTTCTATTTTTTTTTTCCCCCTTGTAAAACATGCAAAAAGCTCCCAGCTACAGAAACTGCCCCATCTGTCCACGTTAATAATGCTGAGTCTTAGTATACGGTTGATTTTCTTGAGCAGTTAAAAAAGTCAAATTCAAGAGGAATATAATTTAAAAAAGACTATACTGACCTGTGCATATCCACCCAGAATGCAGTTTTCCCAGAGCAATTTTCCCCACTGAACGTGGAATTTGCAGTTCTTGCACCCCCTTTGAGCCAGGGGCCCTCAGGAATGGCCGCTGGCACAGGGTACCCCTACACGCAAGTGCAGGTTTTTGGCGGGAACACAGCAAAGGAGCTTAAAGGTCTACCCTGCAACATTTTTCTTCCAAATCAACACTGCTACCTTCCCCTGAGGACTCACATCTCTCAGTTGATTAATGTCCTCCATTTTGCATCTACTCACATGGCTTCATTTCGCTCAAACACATGAACATATACTTGAACTCTCCTTGACACTATACCACTGCTGACTTCAAGAGTATGGAATCATAGTCATCTTTTCACCTTCCAACCCTCGTTATAAAAAGCAGCAAAGGTCAGATTGCTTTGCCTCTCATTCTCACCCTGATTATTCAGCACACAGAAAAATTTTTGAGTCACTCACTCTTGTTTACAATTTAGTTCTCTAAAAATATTAGAGATGTTCTTTTCCTTCCTCCACCCACAATTAAGATGGCGTCACTGCAATTTCTCTCATTCGTCCTCTGTTTCCACAGTGAAATGACTCATTTGTGAACACGTTTTCTCCGAAGCAGACCATGCAGAAGAGGAATGCTGTTCTCCCAGTGCTGCTCTTAGACAGAAACAGACAGAAAAAGGACCAAGGGACTTGCCTGTGGCCACAGGATTACAATAAGTCGTGGTTTCCAACAGTCTTGGCCGGTCTTTCTAAATAGCTTTGTTTTAAAATGTCACATCACACTCCTCCAAATTAAGTTTAGAAGTAACTCCATCCTACCAAACTGAAATAGAGTTCTGAAAAACGGAGTTCAGAAGCACGGAGGCATTTGTAAATCACTAGGTTGAGGGGTTTTTGTTTGTTTGTTTGTTTAATTCTGTGTAAATACAAGGATACTTCCATATCTTGATGCTCCCTTCTTACAGCGTAGGGCAAAGGTCATCACAGATTTTGGGGTGGGATATTTTCATTACATGTTCATTTTATTCCATAAGAAAAGAAATCAAAGAAACTTGCAGGAATACACTACTGACTTGATTTACTTTCTTATTCACTCTGCGGCAGCCAGACACATGTCTGAACTGTTCCTGAGAGCTGCTACTGCTAAAAGGTAATCTAACTGAGCCAGAGCCTTCACCATATCAGGCAGATGACTATAAATAATGCAAAGATGCTGAACTTAGTGGAGCTATCACAAAAAAAAAATATTCATACCAGAAAATCCAACTTGTTAGAACATCTTTAGGTCAAGGCACACTATACACACCTTTACAACTAACTCAGGAATTCAAGATTCATTCACCAATGTATCAAATTCTTCTTCATCTGTCTGTAAAGCAAATAGCGTGTGCTCTTGTAAATCCCCTTTAAGTTCTGTTTCTCCTTATACTGCTTTCAAAAACTTGTGCTGAATACATAAACTGGTAAGTACTGGACATTCAGGAAAGAAAAACAAACCTGAGCTGAACCTGTGCATTCATTACATTACAGATTATCAAGAGATTTTTTTTTTTTTTTTTTTTTTTTAAGGGTAGCAAGCACAAAAGAGTATGATCAGGGAAGGGGTTTGTTTGCTTCACGGCTAACTTCCCAATCTCCTGCCCCCATCAGCTGCATTGCTCAGCTTGGATTCTTGTGTTGAAATTCTGGTTTTAGGGGAGAATAATCTGAAGGAGGATGAAAATTGGGACTTTTATTTTTCTGCTTTAGCTAATGAGAAGGCATGTAGGTTTATATTCCCATTTCCTTTACCAGTCTCTTCCTCTATTCGTGTGTGTGTCTGCTGCATGCTCTTAAGAGCGGCAAACACTCCTAGAAAATTTAGCTCGCATGTCAGAATAACTTCCACAATTTATCTTTAAATAGATTTCAACAGCAATCTTTTCATTTGAATAAAAGCTTGCTTAGCTATTTTGCAGACAGCCCAAAGAATCGAGCATTTGTCTCAACTTGCAAAATACTTGATAAGCACATAAGGATAGTTCATCTCTAAAAAAGAAACACTTTAAGAGTCATTTAAAACTATTTCATCACTTTTTGAAATGTATGTTTTCATAATCTGCTGCTTGTATAGAAAGTCCACCTGTAAAAGAAAGTGGAAATCCATGTTATAAACATCAAGCCTTTCAGGTTTCCGCCAACTACCGAACAAAAATAGCCTAAAGTAGTTAACCACTACCTATCCCCAGTTGCTGGCTTATATTTTAAAGGAAGTATGGGATTCATACTTTCAGTAAACTCATGCAGTAATCATCTTGAAGAAAACCTTCAAGTACACACATTGAGAGGGCTCCATCTCTAACCTCATCCCTCCAGCAGAAGCAGTCAGAATTATACCTCAGGGAGAATATTAGTCTACCCCTCAGTTTCAAGCAAGCCTGGAAAAAAACCATGAGATTTAAGAGAGCTGGGAAAGCACTGACAGGAAAGATTAGCAGCAATGGCAACGCTGGGGAAAATAACACAGGAGATAGAGAGAGTTGATGCAAGTCAGTCTCTCTTAAAGTAAGAGAAGCTTCTCATCAGATTCTATGATTTGGGATAAAGAACAAATATTTACTTTCAAGGAAAAATAAAAGCCTTGGGAAAAAAAAACCTTTGTATATTTCATTTTGCCCCTCAGTTTTCTACTTCTGTAATGAAGTAATAAACGTAGATAACTTTAAACAAAGAACATTGATTCTACAACCACCTGTAAGACTTTTTTTTTGTTATTTCTAATGGGTTTTATTTACTTGGTTTTGCATATTGACTAGCACTGACCGGTTTTTGTTTATAAGGTCTCCCTTTCTCTAGGAAGAACATGCCTCCATTAAAGAATTAGGAAATCGGTATTTCCTAGTGCATGAAACAAAAACGTACTACTGCACGATTCTTTCAAATACATAAAAACTCACATATGAGCACACTAGAAAGCCATTTCTTAAACATTAACACAACCCAAAATTGTACCTTAATGACTGCAGACAGTGAGATGAAAAGCCACCACAATTCATCTGGGTGCTGTGAACTCTGGGGATGGCCGAGCAAGCAGGTGGTAACAGAGAAGCACAGAATCGTCTAAAGAGAACCAGCTCCACTGGAGGAAAACTTTTAACTGCTATCAGAGTGAACAGTGAACTGCTATCAAATTCCTGAAATTCACCATATGTTTATGTGCTTCCCCAAACAAGACCATAGGGTTTTCATCAACTTATTTTGACAGTGAAACTTTTAAAACACATTTACTAAAATGTTTATGCATTGCATTTCTTACAGGTATACATACATGAGTCTTCTCAAACTTTTTCCCTGAGAGTTAACAAAAGTGCCTCACAAGTGTTTTTGCCACAGCTTTCACACATTATCAAGTTCTGGTAATCATATGAATTCTGCTAATACTTAGCTATGAACTCACAACATAAAATTATTTCAGTATGAATCATACCTTAGCACTCTGTGTAAACATCCCTGATGTTTCACATTTGCATCCTGTACAACTCCCTAAGCTGCCAAGCATATGGTTTTAGGAAGGATTAGAACAGATTTAGAGAGATACAGGCTCCATCAATCTATACTACCTTAGACTAGTGTTAGTTAATACCATACCTATTTAAGAAAAAATAAGGAAAGTTTTAGCTAGAAAGGAATATGCCTTTATTGGAGTACCTAGAAAGGATTACAAGCCTCACCACCAACCCCATTGAGTTTGTTCATGTATCCAAAAAGTCATGTATGGGACAAAACTGTGCTGGGACCAACATGTCCTCCCAAAGCATGCCAGACATGAGCTGCTGTCCCTACTGCTGTTCAACATAAGCCTTACCCTCAGGAGTGGCAACTAGGTCAACTCTGTTTGGGAATTCCCAGTCTGGAGTGGGCTTTCTAACTGCATGCTCTGTCTGCAAAATAATGAGAAACATCACATGGAATAAGTGAGACTTTAGGTAAACCTCTGTAAAAACTCATCTGCTAGCTAGCCATCATCATCATTCAACACACTTCCTAAATATCTGAAAGAATACTGCTTCTACTGAAATACAAGCCCAGTAAGGAGGGTTCCACGGAGCAAGTGGGGAAGGTTCTCCTCTGCCCACAACAGACAGCAGTTGCAGCTTCTCTCACCTGGGTCACATCTGCCTGCCAGATGCCAAGCAAGCCCTGCTTTTCCCCCACAGACTTTGCTTGGTTTTTCTAGGGAGTCAAAGCAAACCAGGCTGCATTTCAGCTGTTTCTTTCTCTGAGTACCAACAGCACCAAAAACGCTCTGAGGTAATGATTAGCTACAGTAACAAAACCAGCTACAGCTTCAGCAGCACAGGCAGGAGACAAGAGGGAGGGTGTTTATTCTCTATGTTACATATTATGTAAAGAGAGGTTCCTAAGAAAGGTGTTTATAAATAACGATGTGCATGGTTCAAGTAGACCATAACATCCAACCTAGCAAGCTGTTTAGACTGGAAAACCTGTAGGTATTGGCGTGCAGTCCTGCTGACCTCAACTGCTACACTGTGGCTGTCCCCTGGGCTGTATTTCCTGGTCCTGTCCTCTGCTGCCCAACCAAGCACATCTGCGTTTTGCAACCCCGGGGCAAGAAGCTGAGTAAAGCCAAGCTGCCACTGAACCACTTACAGGCTAGAAGCCCAACAGTACTGTGACATTGAAGTTTCCAACAAATTACCACAAATTCAAATAACTTCAAGATATGCAAGAGACATGGGACTACTGTAATGCAGGAATGAACTGCTGTTTTAATGACCACACAGAAAATAATAGTCATTAAATAAGCAGGCATTATCCAAGGTCCTCCTCATCCCTGCGAACAGGTGGTAGCACATGACAGTCTCGGTGATCTGATTCAGCTCCGTTACTTTTTTTTTTTATTCCCCTTGAGGCTTCTCAGCAGCAGTTCAACAGTGTTTAAGAGAGAGGGGACAGACAATTTCCAGAACACTACACTTGGAATCTGTCCTGAGATGAATAACTGCATGGAAGTTTAGAAAATGAAAAATACCAAGCTAGCCTCATAGACCCATAATTGAATGCCCCACGATGGCACAAGCTGGGCAAGTCAGCCATAAATTTTTACACCTTAAAGCTTTCAAGTGGCAGAATGGAGACTTGGGAGACATTTCTGCTTCCAGCTATCTATCACACAGTTAAAATTTGCATTAGTTAGCATGTCTAACGCCAGACAAGATTCAGTCCAGCAGGACAGTAAATTGATGCTGCTCTAAAACTTGGAAGCAAGCACCAGAATCAACTTTGTATCATGCACAATACCAAACATCTTCCTTGCTAAATCCTGAGCTTTCAGCACTCCTCCTACCACCTACTACAATGAGCATCTAATGAGCTGTCAGAGCACACAGAGCAGCACTCCTGGTGTGCAAAATCAAACATTTCATTAATCTACAACTGGAGATTGATGAATAACAACGTCACAGTGTCATTGCAAAACGTCGTCTTCATTTCCCCTATCCATATTCCTGTATTCTCAGATACCACATTCAATTACTCACCGTTCGGTTTTGTTTTTTTTTCTCCTTTCCCCATTGCCCAGCCATTCAGGAGAGACACTGCACTTCACAGTACTCAAAGTCAGGAGTTTTCCTTTGTCATGGATCTCCGTACACTACCAACCAGAAAGAATCTACTGCTCCTGATGATATTAATAACTGGGGCAATCATATTTCAATATTGATTTTCTGACACCCTAAATCATGTTGTGCAATTAATAACACACTCATGAAATAAGGTTAAATGCATCATCTTTACGCTAACAGTTACAACGATTACTGCTGTTATGGATCTGCAGTCCAATGATACTTTGTTTAACCTAACAGGTTATTATATAGAACAGTTGTGTCTAGAGAAAGAAAAAAGAAATTTACTTCATCTAATTATTAAAAAAAAACAAAAAAAAAAACCAAAAAAAAAAACAAAAAAAAACCACCTTCTGGCTTCTTTTCTGTATATTTTGGCTTTTATGC
>WHYT01017354.1:79322-90324 GCA_009806455.1 Tetrax tetrax
GAGGGCTGTACAGCTATGTCAGCACTTCCATTACCAGGGCTTATTAAGAAAATATTCTTTCAAGATACCGGTATACTAGTATCTTAGCTTGAATAAAACACAGATTTTACAAAATCTGGCATCAAAAGTAACTTCTGCAGAAAGCAAACAAGATCAAAACCTAACTTGCACACCCACACAAATAGACACTTTTAAAGTCAATGGGGGGAAAAAAAAAGGCATCAAGTACATAAAGGATAATTGAACACAAATTAATACTCAGAGGGGTACAGAGGATCCTGGCCCCCCTTGTTCACTCATCATCCTGATGACTCATGTCCCAAACCAAAAGGCTGTAGGTGGAATGAACTTCCTCCGGCACAGATTTCAGAGCAGAACTGGGACCTACATCTGTTCTGAATTACGGGTCTACCTTACACTTTCTGTTACCACCACTCAAAGCAAAGCTTCCACTGTCTCAGACAAGACCAGCACATCGCTATTACACCAGTACTGCCAGAGCAGCACAGCCCTTCGGTAACACGTGCATGTAATTGTAATAATGTTCACATCAATATAGCACTGTTCATGTTAAGAAGCTATACTCAAAAAAATCCATTCTGGGGGCTGCATGAATACATAATACTGGAATCAGAAATAAGACGTAACCCGCCCCTAAACACGAGGCATGTACATCACACACCTAGGCTGCAACAAAACTCAACCGTAACTTCAGCCAGCAAGTTTTGTTTCTATTTTTCTAACCTCTGTCAGGCTTTAAAAAAAATCAGGCTTGGGTTCAGTGCCAGACCTTCTCTTGAAGCAGCTGCAACTTATCATATTATAACCCCATCTTCAATTGCTCAATCCATCCTGTTCAGTGCACATTTCCTTGTGTTAAGCCAGTTATTGGCCTGTGGCTCCCCATTCTTTCAGACTCTCTCAAAATCTGTTTTTTTAATATTCAGTATGTGCTTTTTTCCACACATAGTGCACTAAATAAATTAGTTCCATCACTCCTAATATTTTAAAAATGCAAACACATACATGTGGCCTAAGATGTATGTTATAAGCCCACATATACTTTAAGTCTGCCAAGTTCCATTTTGCAATCACTGAAGTGGAGGGGGAAAGTGTTAAATCAGATGTTAAAAAAAAAAATAGTATATTCTCCTATGGTGAGAAATTTCATGCCGAGATTTAACACAGGATGTACACATTTTTACAGTTAAGTTACACAGCTCTGAATATATCTTTTTTCCTGATGGAGATACTGAAACGCCTTAGGTGCAATGGCATGTACTGACTGTCTTGAAATCCTCATGGCTGGTTTGTGAGAACCACAGCTAACAATAGTACCATACGCGGCAATATAAATTATATCGTACATTACACAATAACAATACATGCTACAGAGTTACGTAAGAACACAGGTAGGAAAATAAAAGATAGACTGAGATCTATAAGGAAATAAAAAGAAATCAGAATTTCCATTTGGACTCCCATCTTCATTTCATCTGTATATTCCTCTATATTCCTGCTCTTCTATTAACACGCAGTAGGCTCTAATTTCAAATTCTTGCCATGCCTGAGTAGAAGACACATGATGCAGTGACTAAAAAAATACTGATTTAAGTCACATGTTCTACTCAAACATCAAGTAGAATTTTTAAAGTTTCCAAATCCCTATGTCTGTTTTTATTATTTACATTTTAAGGGGAAATGGTTTAGACACTAAATGCAGGTTTCCAAAGTATCTACTGATTCTAGTGTAATATTTGGTAAATTGTTAAGCATAGCTGGTGTGCTTGCATGAGTGTGCACAAGTGCGTGTCTACATCCAGCAAATGCCTTTAATTCCAGACTTAAAAACACTTTCCTAACAGAAAAGTTGATATTCTACTATTCCATGAAGTAGATGTCAGCCACATTTCACCTTTGGGAAGTGAACCAAATTTAAAACTTCCCCAACAGTGTCAGTGAGAGACCCTAGTGACCTAACCCAGATCCAGAGGGCAAAGTATCGCAACCGCATGACTGGGCAATCTGTAACGCTACACCATCTGCTACCGGCAGAACCTCAACCACACCATCACTCAGTACCTTGACACAGTAGAGGTAACAAGGAAGGGAACCTCGTTCTGCAATTTCTCCCACGTATTTAATTAAGAATTCAGTAACGGAATTCAATAATTTATCATGAGGCTACAAATGGCTAAAGTTGCCATTTTAGGTACAACTCAACACTATCAGTATTTCTCTTCCACAGAAATGAAACTCCCAACTCCTTAAGTGGCTCTATTTTCAAACTTATCTACTGTGACATAAGTGGTATACGGAGCAATAGCATCATGAAATTTAAGTGGCACACAGACAGTCTCACATCTCCACACAGCAGTATCTTCCACTTATTTGCATATGGCCATTGCTTGTGAATCAAAAAAACAATGCTTTTTTATCTATCTTCGCTCCAGAGAAGCTGGTTGTCTTCCACAATATACTCTGAACATCTTTTAAAACATCCGCTGCCAGTGGAATCTCATCTTGTCTAAGGAAATGTCGTGCCCCGAAGACTCCACTCCAAATGTCCCAACTCGCTACCTGTCAGGTGGCTGAAGGCACGCGCTCGGGCAGCCTGCGGCTCCAGAGGATTATGGCTCACAAACGCTGCCAGTATCAGCGAGACAGCAAGTAGCAGACAGTTCATTTTACAAAAACTTAATGGACTGTATGGCCCTGGCTGCTTAATACAAGCACTGTCAAGGCATCTAAGCAAAAAGTCTCAGCCGTCACTGCTGACAAGCTGAGCAGAATTATTTGTCACACTAGACCAGATAAGAGACCGGTAGAATGGTGTACGGTGAGATCCCCATACATCTCCACGCGGCAGTCTCAGACAGCAGGCATATGGTTTCCTCCAGTACACTGGCAGCACCATGTAACATAGGCAGTACAGTTAAAACGTTATTCTTTCCTCTTTAAGTTTTAACTACATTATCCTACTTTTTTCTTCAGTCTTTTACATCTTCTAATTAAGTGGTCTCCGACTTCCCCTTCATATTTTCTGAAAAAGACAGCATGCGAGCCCTTGAATAATCTCCAGGCCATTAGCTAGTGTAATCCATGTCATCAATATGTCAAATTATATCAGCCAACGAACAAACTTGATGTATCTGTTCTATAATATAAAGCTTTCATCTGGATATCCCTTCTAACCCAATCAAAAAGGCTATCATTTATTATCCTTCAGCATGTGTGTATTCATTAACAAAGACCTCCAAAAAGCTAATTCCTTCTTGCTGGTGTTTACACACCAAAGCTCTCATTATCCCGAGTACTGGATGTACACATCGTCTGCTTCTTTAGGATATATGCCATTCTCCTATACACAGGAGTGTAGTTAGAATTCTACTATTCCTCACATTAGAAGTGAATGTTTTTCATTTATCAGCATTTACCCTGCAAAACCACATTGATGGTAACACTGAACAACTGTAACCACAAAGGTGCATATTCTCCTGGAAACTCATCAACTACCTGAAACTCAAATAAAAGTTGTTCAAAATCATGAGTCAAGAGCTATGAGACAAACTACTACGGACAGAACTCAGGCAGTTGTGTCTGATACACAGATGTGATCTAATCTAGTATCTATTATTTAACCTAAAATAAATTTATTTCATTTAGAATTCTACTACTATATTCCACCACCATAGCCTTCGTAACACAATTTTCTGTTCCATCAACCTGCTGCACCTCATCAAATCTAATATGTGAGTTATTTTGAACAAATGTCTTTTTACGGAATGACTCCTGGCAATAAAACACAATGGAGATCGGGTCCTCTATTAAAGGCCTCCTGATGTTAATATAACACATACAGCAGCATCACCATCCAGCTAATTCACATCCAGGAATCTGGGTTTTTTCAACAGCCTGCCAGACAAATGTAGGTGGGTCTATGTTCTCTGTGCTTCTGATCACATCCTTTACCTGCCTGGCATACTCAGAAAATAACCTCTAGAGGGGATGAAATTTCTCTACTGTTTATATAACACCCTGTAAAAAGAGGCCTAAATTAGACAAGCTAAGTACTCTACATTTTCCTGTAATACCTACAAATATTTAAGCCTTTATTAAGAAAGAATATACTATGTTTTTCAGAACATATGTAAGTAGGCTAGAGATCTATAAACATTTAGGATCACTGCAATCAAATTCATTGTCTGATATAGAGGACAATGAAGCACCTCAGAATGTTGCTGTTCTGGACTATTTCTTCTTAGTTGTTTTAACATATTGAGTACATACATGAAAATAAGGAAGCTATGCCCATCTGAACTTTATTGAAGGTTATTTACTAAGTTTGATAATACAGTTTTACTTGGTATCACTTAAAAAGGAAATGTTATCTCAAAATCAAATTTGAAATGTCTGTAAATATATTGTCAAAACCAGTGTAATGCAGGTTATTTATGAGTTCTAGTCTCCATGACTGACAACCACTCAAGAAAAATATGCCTGCAAGACCATATTTTGCATTCAGCTAAAGAGCTCATCCAGGACCAGCAGTTAGGTTGGTGCACCCAGAGGGCAATGACAGTGATAACACTTGGTTATTGTACCTCTAATTTTAATCCATGCAGGTCTCTACAATGATTCACTCACTCAAGGTGGGGGAAATGAGTACCACTCAAATTTTTATCTTTTTGGGATGAAGCAGCAACACTACCAAGGGTTTATGCTAATAGTATCACACCAAAATTCTTTATGAATGTTTTGTAAAATTATTTAAAAACAGGTATTGTCAAACACTGATATATGCATGATTTTCTGCATGTGACATTAATGAGTAACCAATTTGTCATTTACAAAAAGGTGGATGTCTGAAAATAAGCACAACAAATAATATGTTTAAAAGGAACTCTCAATCCATTCATAACTTATTAACACTTGCTACCATTTTCACAGGCAGATATGCAAACTGATGATCCATGCATATTGCAGAAGAATTATTTGGTAGAGTGGATTAGAATAACTTCGCAGAAGAAACATAACATTGTAAGCTTGAAGTGCTAAATCCCATTCTTCTAGTCAGTACAAAATTCTTATTTCCCTTCAGACAGATTTCTTACTCCAAGTTTTACGAAAAAAAAAACTTAAAGAGGAATCAAGAAATAGCAAGAAATGGAAGCAGTAATACAGAGTGAGTCAAGTTATAAAGGGTTGTCAGACAAGGATGAGAAGAGAACTGTGTAAGTGACAGAAAATGAGTGGATAGAGGCAAAGCTACCTGTGTCGTACAAATGCCAGTTCTGCTTGCTTGCTCCTGCCACCTCTTGCTTCACATCTGGGGCCCGGGACCAAAAACTGTCAGGCGGCATAAAGCTGTGCCACTTCTCAGGCTCAGTCCTTCAATCTGAGAAATGCGATGAGGTTATCGCTGGATGAGATCCAAGAACTTTGCCACGTTATTTCCTAGACAATGAAATGGTCCCAGTATCCCAAAGGCAGATCCTTCTCACACTAGTTTTCAAGGGAAAATACACACATTTCCGGAAACATTCTTCCTCACAAAAGCATTAGAAGCTCATTTATTGAAATGTTAGCAAGAAAGGAAAAAGCCCAAATGAATAAAATTCAGCTACAAGCATAATTATCTAGTCTTCTATTTGTCACTTATTAAATTTAGAAGTTTATGATTACAACTACAATGAAAACCAGGGAACTTCAGCATGTCACCTCCTCTCACAAAGATTATCTCCACTTCTGAACAGCCACTGAATATCTCTAGATCATTTCCTGCACACTGCAGGACAGAAACAAAGTTTTCACTTCATCTACAGTAAGGAATCTACATGTTAAAGAGCTGAGGCCTGACAAAATTATTTCTATGTATTTATTCCTCTTCTACACACAAATATACATACATTGCACACATCTACAAAACCAGGCCAAGAATCTTCCTAAAGAAAAAAAAAAAAAGTGCCTCATCACTGGAGCTAAGTCATTCACCAGAGCTGAAATTCATTATGGACAGAAGACTTTTACACAGTTTAATCCCATTCAGTTCCTCAGACAGCCACACACATGCACGGACACTGCGTACAGTTAATTTTGCCTCCCAGCTGAGCCATCAAATTGCAACAGCCCTGGCACAATCATTTCCTTCCCTACAGAAGGGCTGACAGAGGCACAGGGAGCTTCAGAAGACAAGCTTTTCCATGCGTGACAAAGAAACAGCTGTATTCTTGACGACCAGGTAAAGCCTAATGTTGTGGGGGATACTGTACTAGGTTGTGGCATCACAAAATTAAAATTGTCAATTTGCTGAATCAAGGTAGGGGACTGAAGGAGATAAAACTAATCACAAATGAAAAATAGAAATAATATGAAGAATAGGTGCGTACAGCAAAGGCAGATGCTTGCTCATTTGGACCATTGCAAGTGCTCAACAAGTGAGCAGCTAACCTACTTAATGGGTGCTCAAAGGACCTAAAAAAGCCAGCACAGACAGCATTAGAAGTCATTAACTCACACTTCCAAAAAAAGCTCTGTCACTGTATGAGCAGCAAATCATGTTCTGAATGCAGTTAATCAGCCATACGATGAGAACAATGAGGGACAACCATAAAAATAAATGCATGTATTTCAGAAGTGTTTCTTCATAATGCTAGCTTTGGAAAAGACCTATGCTTAAGTTTTACTCAATCATAAGTGAATTCCTCCCTACCAATTTAGCCAATCAGTTAACAATGTTTTATCACACTTCCTAAGAAGATACCATTAACTCAACCTCACAGACCAAGAAACAAGAAGATTACAACATCCTGATTACACAGAAATGCGTAACATCAAATGGGCAAAGATAATCACATAACTCAATAGAAAATTAAGGTTAAATCAGTAACAATTTAATCAAAGCAAAAGTAACAAAATAAGCCTAAAGTTACAAATTACAGGACCTAAATTCAACCTCTAAATGTAAACATAAATAAGATTTTTGTCTTGTACACAATAGACCAAATAAGACATGCTTTATCAGTAAATAACCTCCATCAAGAATCAATGCACATTTATGAACTTTCTGGGACACCTAGTTTTCTCAAAAATCTACAAAGTGAGGACTCTGAGGCATCTATCCAGAACCACTTAGTAAGTTTGCACTGCAAGATTTCAATAACTATGTATGTTGGCACAAATGAAGTGCCACACACTGACTGCATCCAAAAAATGGCAAGACTGACATTCACAGCTGTAGCAATTCATCTAGCTAGCACTGCAATATATCTTCACTTCAACGTGTAAAGAAACAAGGTCCAAACATTAAAAACTTGCTGCGTGCTGGTGAAACAGCTCCATGATTCCCTTTATGTAGTGAAAGGAGAACATTTAACCTTAAGAGCCTCCATCCCATGCCAGAACATATACCACGCTTTGCTGGTTGCTCTGGGGTAACAAATGAAAAAGCCTCTTTTCACCTGGAGATATCAAACTGCAGCAGCAGGGCCACTTACGTGGCTGCACTACCCCATCCTGAAGTTCCTGTCACTGACTCTGCTCAGCCTGGCACGCACAGAAGGGAAGGGAGCCCAGAGTTCCTTCTCCTCATCACTGAAATATGGTCTCTTGGCAAACAGCGCTAGGAAGAAGAGGTAAATAGAACAGATAACCTGAAATCACTCCTCATTCTCCCACATCCCATCCCAAATCACGCAAATTCACAATTACTACAACTTCAGGAGACGAGAGAAAGGAGAATGCAGAACAGCTCACCTGATAAAGGATGAAGCAGTAACTAAAGCAGATAATTTCTTCCACTTTTCAATATCCTAGCTATTTTTGAGCTTTAATCAGCCATCTAATCCTCTAAAATCTGCCATGCAACAAAAGGCATACGCCAGAAAGGAATTTTTAATACTGGCTCCTTGTGGGACCAAACTGATATATTTTAGCCCATTTCTTTTTAATAAATGCAACGATTTTAATCAAATTTGTTCAGAGGATAGAAGATTAGTTAAAGAAGAGAAGTAAATGAAACATTAAATTAAGGTATCATTGGGAATTAAAAATGTAATCTTACGTTATTATCAGTGGTATATTATGAATAAAGAATACGCAATATGCAATTAATATGTGGCACAATATGAACAGCATTAGACAAAAATGAATTTGATATGTAGGACAGAAAGGTCATGAATCCTTAAACCCCATTCAATTTGCTTTACTCTGTTCAATTCTCCCATGGGCATCTGTTTAAATATTTCCAGGTATGGGAAAAGTCACTACTAAATTCTGACCTATTTTAAGGCGATTAGGGTTCATGAGAGGCAACCCAGTATATTTCCTACAGAAATCAAGGCACTACTCCTGTAAGCTTGTTTTTGTCTGAGCAGATAGCTGCTTCCCACATGGAGCTACATGGAAAGCAACTGGACAAACACCAGCACTTCATGTCAAGCAGCAGCATTACGCCACTAATTTAAAAAGTTAAAATATTCTTAAAACTTAATCTAAACTCCCAGCTTGTCTAACGCTAAAATATTCTATTCAGAGTCACTAACCAGTGCACAAAAATCACAAGTTCCTGAGCTACTCACTCTTATGCTTACAGATATTTTGAGGGGGAAGATAGGAAGGAACATCCCGTCAGACTAGCAGTGTATTTCACCTCTGAGTATCACCAAGGGGAATAGGAAAAGTACCCAGAAAATAAAACAAATATGCTGCATATTAAATAATGCCCATTTGAATTAAAAGCATTTGCATTTATACTTACTTGAAATTATTTTTTTCACGATCAAGACAATGGAGACACTATCACTTTGCTTGACTTCAGTGTTTTTTGTGTAACACTAATATTGCTAAGGATTTAAGTATTGTTTTCCCGAGCACTAGAAGTTTTTCTTAGCTCACTAAACCTACACTCAAAGGCTACCACCTAGGTTTTGGATTCACAGGTATCTGAAACTCTCCAGAAAACAAACAGCCAATACAAAGGTTTATTGTATTGCCTCTTGACTCCCCTCAGGTGGAACAGTGCATAAAACAAACCAAGCACAGGTGTGTACACAGGCACCAGCACAGCCCGTTTTCAGATGCCCTGACCTCCCCTTTCCTAACCCGTCCCTCTTCCTCTTCCCCAGGCAACCAGATTCCTTAGCCAGAATGGAGATCAAACAAAAACTGTATGCATGAAGTCTTGTTTTCTACACTAAGTATATACGGAAGCAAAGCAATAGTCCACTAGTTTTGCAAATCTCAGTCATAATTACAACAGTCAATCTACGCGTGTGTTAAAGTTTGAGATGATTTTTTTATTTAAAAAGATAAATCAACGTTACTTTCAAGCTTACATGAAACCAGCAGTTTTTTCATCAGTTCCCTAAAGCCACTCATTCTATCCATGCAGTCTAATTGCATAGTTTCACAATTATCTGCTTATTCCAACCCATGTAATCTATTGGCATCTCATTTCTAATAAATGCTGTTTCGTGCTCCTTCCAATGCATTCAGCTAAACGTTCGTTTTTGACACAGAGCATTTATAGAGAGCAATTGTGATCACCCGGACTGACCTTCCACACTGCACAGGCCAAAAAATTTAACTCTGTAATTTCTGCATGGAGCCTACAAGCATCTAGCTAAGCTAGATCACATCTTTTACAGTCACACACAAGCTTGATTTAAATATTTAAAACAACAGTAACATGATAATTTATTTAATTTAGTGTTTTGAATTTCTCTGTCTATAGCTGTGACCCTCAGATTGACAAAAGCAGTGGACTAATTTCTTCCACGCATTTCGTACATAGGTCAAATTTCCAAGTTGATTCTTAAGGTTCAACCATTTGATAAATCCTTTCAATTTCGAAAAACAATCATTACTTCTCGTCAGTTCTGAGGCCCAATACTAGACCCAAATTTTCTTCTATGCAAAAGGAAACACAGTGATATGCTTATAAGCTATCAAACAAGTTCCATAAAGCCAGAAATTTATCCACAAATAAATGATGTACAGCAAAAGCAGTAAGTGTTGAATACTACTGACTACCAAATATACACTGGCAGATCCCTCCTCACAGTATTTACTGCAGCTCAGAGATCAATAATACTGTGTTTAAGCTTGTCAAGTTATAATATTATACACCTCATACATCTAACTTCTTAACATAGATATCAAAGAAAATGCAATTTCAAGAGCCTCATTAAGAGTTTTGATGAAGAAGGGTTTTGTGAAGTACTGATTTCAGGGGTCAGCACTACTGTACATTTAATTTTTTGTTTTCCTTAAAAAAGGAAACACTAGTGATAAATGTATAAAATTACAAGTGCAGGAATTTGGTTTTATTTTAAGTCGCAAAAGCAGCTGCCTGTTCTGAAATAAAACTACAGACACCATACCTATGCCACGTATCCGCACAGCTGAGAAACAACAGGCACACGCTGAAAGATCTCTTGGCAACAGGGACCAAGGTGACACTGACCTCGTACAGTCAGAATTACTTACGTGGTTCTGTTCATTACCTTCCAAGTACAGTAGCTCTGGACAATCATCTGTTTCACAGCTTTCACGAACAGGCCCACCCTGCCACCTCTCTCATTTTGGGTGTTTACTGAGCCATAAACCAACTAGATGTCCTCAGACATGCTGCCACACAGCTCCACATGTTCCAGTCTTGCTCACAGTGAGAGATCATCTAACCAAGCATGGGAGCAAGAAACTAAGATAATACTTAAATTTTATTACTGATGTGTTTCTGATCCAGGAAAGGCTTAACTTAACATTCAAAGGAAGTCTTTGACAAGCAGAAAAAAGAATTCACCTGAAAAAAAGTGCCCTTTATTTTGCTGCTATTAGCCTGATGTCTTCTGCCAAAAAGAAAAAACCCACCACCACAAAAAAAAAAAAACCAAAAAAAAACAACCGAGCCTCCTTCTTTTCCTTATGCTATAGGCATAAGCACATTTATGTATAGTATCTCTGCCTCACATCTTGATTATTTCAATGCAATCTTGGTTAA
>WHYT01017354.1:92127-113543 GCA_009806455.1 Tetrax tetrax
AAAAGGTAAGTTTAAAAAAAAAAAAAAAAATAATAATATAGATATATAAAAATAAAGAGTGTGCACTAAATAGACATGATCTTGAGGTAACTGGATGGCTCTGAACATTTTGAAAGCAAATTTTAAGTCATAAAGCTTTTATTTTTTGAAGCATTTAGTTATAATTTGCCTTTACCTTATCCTTTACTTCATTATTGCAGTTACTTTAAATGATCAAGTTTAACATAAAAAAGTAGGACAGTAAAAGTGCAAGTAAAAGGCAGCAATATACTTTCAGTGATTAAGCTTTGCCTTTGAAATTCATCTTCACATATGATTTGGTAACTTTAGAGCAAACGGGAAATCTGCAGATTAGGACTGCTTTTCTAGGTGAAGCCCACTTTAATGAACCATAGCTGTCTTTTGAGGTGCGTCCTTTCTGCTTGCCCTTTTTCACTCTGCACTCCTGTAGAGAGCTACAATGCAGTGCAGTGCGTTTAACTGATCAGCCAAAGATTCCTGCTTACTCAGCCCAAGAGTTCAAAACTTTTGCTTAATCCAGCTCTTCGGACTAAAGGCCTGTCAGATAAAAACTAGTTAATATACTATGGTTTGAGAATAAATCCATACATGGAAACTATTTATTTTTAACTACTGAAAATAATATTAATTGGTGTTGCACTCACAGCAGAGGTGTGCTACTGGAATGTAAACACACACAGATTATTCAGAGCTGAGGATAGCTAGTGATTTTCAAATGTTAATTAGAAACAGAAGGGATATGAGACAGTAGCGCAAAAAAAAAAAAAAAAAAAAAAAAAAAAAAGGATTTTTGCCTATAGGTACATGAAAAATATACCTTAAATTAAAAATACTCCTTAATAAAGCCATCCATATTTCTAGGAGGTGTTAGGGTCTTCTTTGTTCAGGCACCATTCATTTCACTAGTTTTCTATTAGAAAAGGAATGAAAAGGCATCATATGAAATCTGATCCACGTTTGCTGTCTTTCACACCAGGGCTGAGTCTACATTTTGGGTGCTGCAGCACAGAAGCTGCAGATTTAGGCTGCAGCTTAGGAGTTACAAGCTCATGATGCCTATGTGGCTTGCTGAGTAACAGAGCCTTCTTCCAGCAGCCCACCCCCATTTCAAGTCTAATGATGATACTGACTCCAGCTTCATTTTGAGCAGGAGGTACAACATAAAATGAACCAACAGCCCTGAAAAAAAAAAAATCCCTGAAAACTTGCAAATTATTATTGCTTTGGCTAGAAAGAAGGTTGAAACTGAACACAGGCATACTCGCTCATTGTCCACTCCTCAGCTCCTACTAAATATACACACCTCCACTGCCAGAAGAGAAAACATTTTTATATTCAAGTTATCCAAGCTGTTTGTTGCACTTGATCGCTATTTCTTTCATGTGTTTGGCTAAGAAGTACGTATCTTAATGCCTTCAACATGACTTAAGTGTTGAATAGTTACAAAAGCCAGAAAATATAAACCTACTGGAACTTGCATGAAACACTAATTTTTTTTATGTTGATACTCATCATTCTCCATATTTTACTCAGATGGTCAAACTGTTTCGTTGATTTTTTGGTTGTTTTGTTGAGTTGGTTTTTTTTTAAACAGACGTTATCAGATAATAACTGGGTACAGACACACAAACATGCACTTAAGTAATTATGAAATTCTATTTTCAAGGAGGCAATAGAGCCTGTGAAGACAGCTTTGCAACTTCACCTTTAATTTCTTAGCACATTATTTTCAAAAGGCATATCTGATAATTTAATATTTAACACAGCAAAGTAATCCTATTCTTGCATATACACATGTACAGACTAACACAGAAGATACCTAACCAGCACAGGTCGCCACATCACAAAGGCATTTCAAGCACAGCTGTAGACCCACCTTTTCTGACAAGCCAGGATTGGTTGTAGTAAGATCCCTGTTCCATGTGCATGCACACACTTGTGTATGAACTGAAACACTGATCAGAATGTCAGTGTGGGATGTTCTGTAACTCCTTTCACAATAGACCATCTCTGCCCCAACAAAAACATCGATAAGTCCAGAAGGTAAAACAAGATGTGCCATAATACTTTTAAAGAAATCAGATTTTAATAACTCAAAAAAAAAAAGTCACATAATAATCAGTTTTCTGAAGGAATTCTACAGTTCAATCAGAACTTTAAGCTTCATGACTTCGGGGACACTATGTAATGCAGATCTCTTCTTGCAAGTTCAAAGTGCAAATTCTCACAATTGTCCAATAACCCAATCTCAGATCTTCAAATGTGTGTGAATGCATAACAATGGAGACAGATATTCAACGGGATTTCCCCAAACGTTTACGAGGATCAGGTTGTCCAAGGGAAGTTTAGTATTTAAGCATATTAGCAATTTACCAGGCACCTAGGTAACACTGCAACTCAGGTCCTTGAAAGCTTTGCTGTTACTGAAAGTCAAACGGTAACTGATGCACTAGCTCACTACGGGCCAGACAACCCATCTCACTGCAAGAACCTTGCTGTCCGAGCCAGGCAGCTGTAAGCCGGCCCTGCCCAGGAGCCAGAAAGTCGTATTAGCTCACGCTATTCCCATGCGACTACGCAGGCAGAGGACCAAACACTCATGCCATCCTGACTTCCAAACCAAATTTGCTCTGTCCTCCACTAACATGAACCAGAAATACAGGGAGGCTAGGTTTATCGGAGCCTCGCTGAGTAAACTCTCCACGGTGCTCTGCCATGCTGCCAGAGCACTCGGAGCACTGTGTACCACTAAGACAGAGATGTACAGCTGCATACCGTAATAATCAACAGATTATTATGCTGCTTCAAAGCTGTTGTCCAGATCTATGAATCACCACATCACTGTGCTCTTTTTGAGAATGTAATATAATAATACAGATTGAGGTCTCTAGATAATTCTATGAAGAGCTGCACTCATTCTTTGTTAAGAGGATCTGCTTAGAGTATCATCTTCCAGAATCCACTGAAAGCCAGCAGAACTAATCAGGTAAAACGCTACTTTTTGGAAAATATTTATTTCCCAAATTCAAGTATGCTTTTCACCATGAACCCTGTATCAAGCTTCTCCCCAAAACAAATGAAAAAATTTCTACCTTGCAATCTAAGTTTCAGAAGTAGAAAGAGAAGGGCTGTAAAACCATCACTACCGATCCTGTATTGGAAGGCACTCAAAAATTCTGAGAAAGGATTATAATAAAACAAATATTGCACAGATTAACAAGCATTCCAGATTTAAAAAAAAAAAAAGGAACAGGAAACATTTGAAACGTATTTGAAGTACTGTTTCCCCCTCCACTTGCTTCAAACTCTAGAATACCAGTGTTATGACTCCATCATACACATGAATATTCATGTAGGCAGGGAATGAAAACCTCAGACCACAAGTGGGTTCAGTGGCTTAGTGAACCTTAACCTGTCATAAAATTAAAACCAAAAATATAACACCATTTGACTGCTGTTTCAGCTCAGTGGTCATTTCGCATTTAGCATATCATAATCTAACACAGACAGCCCAGGACAGGTTCACAGGGCTTCCTCCACAGCAGGTAAAATGACCTGGTTTCTATTCCATAGTTTACAGCACAAACTGATCTCAGCATCACAAGACATTGAAGATGATGCATCAAGGACGAATGCAAGCTAAGCAACTTGAGTCGTTTATGGCGTTACCTATATTCCAGGTTAATATGAGAATCTTATTCTGGTACATTACTGTGTCTGAGGCCACTAGAGTTATGCTGCAGCCTCTTTACCAGATTGCATTATATTTCTTCACAGCTCCTACCTACTTTCAAATTTAAGCAAACCCCAGGGAATGCATCCACTCGGTATTTTTGTTGATAGCTTAGCTGCTTTGCTGCCATCTCTCTCAAGAGAGCTTGTTAGGTGTAATACCTCTAAGAAAAGGTTTAAGTAACAGTTTGTTCCAAGTCCTGAGAAAAGTAAAAATAATTTTAATTACGTGCAATGTCAGGCCATCTTCTTTACTATGACAACCAACTACATTCTGCACTGCAACAGATTTTGAGCAACAAATGAAAAAACATCCCAGGCTCTTTTATTTATTCAACAGCAGGTATCTGAAATGCCTATCATAAAGAAACTAGGAAAACATTTGAACAGATATTTCTCATGGCAAAGGGAAGAGAGAAAATCTGAAGCACAGCTTGAAGACATGTCGTAAGAACACCCGCATTTGTCAAGCTTTAGCTGATTCTAAGGTATGGGAAAAACATGAATGACAAACATTGGGAAAAAGAAAGGTAGCAAGCTTCTCCCATTTAGTTGAAGGAACTAGTATCACTACAAAAGCTACAAAGTAAGGCGCGCTCACCTCTCATTGCAAACGTACTCTTACATTGCAGAACCATCAAACTATTCAAAACTAAAGTGTCAAGGGACACATCCCCTGCCTTCCGCTCTGTCTCTGCTGGCCACTTCGGTTCTGCCCCCACCCTTTCCTTTACTTCTATTTGCACCTCAGCCAGTATCGACGAGGCAGATCTTTCTGTGCATGTGAGAAAAGGAGGAGAACTAATAGGTAAATGAAGACGTGAGCATAGACATAGAAAAGCAATGAAAATGGACTAAGTTTTAGGAGGTCCAAAAAGGAACAGAAGGTGTTTATTACTTAAATTGTAAAGGGGAAAAAAAGGAAGAGTGCATTTACTTTTTTTTTTTTGGCACAGCAGTTTGTAAATGGGGGAATGCAGAGAAGTGTCAGCTTAAGTTTTAAAGGAAAAATTCTGAAGCAATACACCAACAAAATTGTTTTTCAGATAAAGTAAACTGAGCTCATAAAAATATTTTCAAAATCCAATCTATAATTTTCCAAAATATATTCATCATACAGCTGTTGACTAAAACAGTGATAGTACTAACTAGGATAAAGGAACCTATTTATCTGAAAAAGTCCTATCTTGTAAAAGCATCTGCTAATATAAAGCTAGTAACAAATGTTACTCAGTGAACTCACAGCAAATCCATGAGGTCTGCAGTAACAAAGTCAGTGACTCGCAGAGCAGAGTGGTTTAAGACAGTGATTTCGATGGAAGGCACAGGTGGACTTGGGAGGAGTAGAGGTGAAAACAACAGGAATGCTTAACCTTCAAAGAGAAGCTTCCTAAAAAGCTGGACCTGCCTACCTTCAAGTCCTTCAATTCTGTCTCTGAACAAGACATTGAAACACCAGGTTTTTAAGTTCCATTTTCTGCAAGCCTCGCATATTAGATATCCTCCTTGTTGAAGCTGAAACCTCTGTTACTTTAATTAAAATATTATTTATTTGTTGTGCAGGTGTTTTGTTGGGGGAGGGGAGCTGGGGTGATTTGCTTTTTTAATCAAAATTGGGTCATCATTTCTAGGTTATAGCTTTATGCAAATAAAACCATAGCAAAATATTTATCTCAGTGGAGATGAGCTCTTTTCCATAATGCATTGAGATGCCTTAGAACACTGAAAGCACTCATATTAGGATTGCAAAATATTTTGCTTTGAGCAGTACTGTATCTATACATAGAAAGTGAATCTCCAGCAGACAGATTCATAACGTTGCTGAAATCCATGAGACCTTTGTCATTGACATCAGCAGGATGAGGACGGTTTATTCATACATATATAGCCACATTCTTTCTCTTAAAAAAAAAACAAACAAAAAAACCCCACAAGTCTACAGAATTGACAATATGTTACATAAAGGTGTCTCTTAACTAAACAGCTTGAACAGCTCGATTTACTGATCACTGACCAGTATTGCCGTTCACTTAAATGTCACTCTAAGCTAGCATTTGTGCTTGATCCCGCTTCCATTAAAACAAATGTCAGAACTCTCCCAAGAAAAATATCTCCTTCATTAAAGTATACAAAACACTTTTGAACTCAGATGTGCTATATTTAGAACAGCAAAGTCTGAAAGAAATATTAAGTATACTGAGAACGCCATGAGGCTGCTAAATATTGCACCTCTTCCCTGAACGACAGTAGGGTCAGAAGTGTCTATTTCGGCTTCTATATTTTCTTTAATTTTTCAATACTCACGTGAAAAATAATGATCATCTTGACTGTTCCAAAAATTTGTTTTGCACACTACTCTAGATATTTATCGTTTACCAAATAGCGATTATCCTATCTTGTTTGAAACCAAATCTGATTGTAGTGTCACACAAAAAGAGTAGTTAGTTCTCATTGGCATGTACGGAGCCACTAAAGCCCTTCTCTGTGCTAAGGTACGTCACCTCCTACAAGATCATGCAAGTATTGGCTTGAGCGAGGTATTCAAGGCTGGGTTAAATTCAATGTTTCCTTTAATTAGGCTTCTGAATTTTTGTTACACATTCCCAAAGCCTTTGCCATAACAAACGAGACCTCAAGGTCTAGTTTATTCTTCCAGGAAAGGGCCTTATTTTGGGATATGAAAAGCAAGGGCCTTGCTAACAACTTATGTCCAGCAGTGCTGCTGAAAATATTAGTAAAGGAAGGGTTAATGTCCAGATTAATTAAAATGCTAAGTACAGCCTAAAACACAGCAGAAGCACACAAGTCAGTTCTCATCCTGTAAATTTACAGGATGCAGCTACCGCTGTATTAGCTTACACTAGCTGCAAAAGCTCACTATCATTTGTAACGAAAGAGATTCTTTGTGTGTTGGCGTAGACTTTCTAATAGTCTTCAGTCCTCACAGAGGACAAATATTTTACACTCAGTTTCTTTAAGGTAAAGTACATAGCATTCCATGTCAATTTTTAATTTTAAGACAAATACTTTCACTTCCAGTTCGCTACAAGCAAAACTCGCTAGAAGTGTGAGCCTTTTAGGACTTTTACAAAATAAAAATGCTACTCTAGAAAACCTATACTTTTTATAGTTCTATCGTATTTCCATGATTAGTCGTACAGTACTGCAGTCAGAAGAAGATGAATTCATCCCTCTAAGGAATTAATAGGCATTACTGAAGGATTATGTTAAGGTCTTCTAATTACTTTATGGCACCCTATAGAGAGAATCAACTCTAAACAGCAACACATTTTCAACTTTAAACAGCAACACATTTCTGTTGATGAAAACATTGCTCTACTTATGTGCCATTTTAGTATGGCATAGCAGGCTGTCACAATCTACCTCCTGCATGCAAGTCAAGTTTTTACAAGTGTTAAAAATCTTAATTACATCTCTATACTTAATTCGAGAACATTGAGCCAAATTCTTCCCCAAAATAGTGGGAAATAGGGGAACACCCCTAACAACAGATGGTGGGGGATGGAAGGTTGTATTTGCTTCCTTTATCTGAAGACATAGTGTGAAAATGTGGCTCTACTGAAGACCACTGGAATCGGCAACAAGTTTGCATAACCTGTTTCTAGAGCTACAGAAGAGTCATAGGAGTTGTGTTCAGCCATCATTAACCACAGCTCTAACTTTCAAAGGAGCCCAAAGGCATGCTTATCAAATGGAGCCAAAACTATTAACTCAATGGCAATTCATTGATTATCTTTCCGTAATTCAAACCTATATACAGGCATATGCGCTTGGGAACCAATTCTGAATGGAATTTCATAAAATTTTGTTCGAGTAAGTGCAAACAAAAATAAAAGCTGCAATTGCCATTATTTGTTGCTTAAACAAATACTACAATTTCACGGGGAAAAAAAAACTAAAATGCATTACGCCCCACTAACACTTTCGAAAGTCGAAAATATTCCCAAGGTGTTCTTGCTGAAATAACGACTCAAGGAAATGTAGTCAAAGACACTTCCCTCCACTCTCAAATATACAATGATCATAGCACATGCATTTCAAGTCACTGTTTTGACTGAAGACTCTTTTGGAACCTAGGGGTCAGCACATGAGCTTCCTCCCCTGCGTTTCCTCTGCTGATTAAGCAGCAATTAAACTATTTCACCATTAAGCTGCCTCATGGTACAGTTTGGGGGATTTTCTGATGGTGAATCTCTGACCATTATTAACACATTACAGCTAGAGGCAACCGTGAAAGAATGATCAATTAAGCACGTGATTAGCAATTTCCTTTGCCGTGTCCAACCCTCTAAAATTAGGTGGTTCAGGCTTGACCACCACGCCACAACGCAAATGAGTAAAACACATTTTGCCTCGTTATTCCTGTTTGAAGAGCAAATTACCTGAACTCCACTCATTCAGCCATGGCAATGAGCAACTGCAAGTTGTTTGTTAGCACTGTCTTGTGAGCACGTCTTCTTCACGTGTCCTTTCTGCTATGAGTTCTATTACAGCAGTTAAAGCAATGCTATTTAAGGCAACTACACAGAACAGTTCAGAGGAAAACAGCTGGATAATAACGTTTTATAACAGATAAAAGCTAACAGCAGCACAGAGCAGAGCCTCAGACACAAAGAGGTGAGAAACAATTTATTTCATGACTGATCTCCCCGAAGTCAATGGAATAATACAGACACTCAAGGAATAACGTGCAAATCAGATGAGGTGCTAGAAACTGGCCTAATTTTAATAAGCAAGGATCTTCAGGATTTTAAAATGCATCTTCTAAAAGTGAAATTGTAAAAACTAAATTGACAAACTTATGAATGATAACTCCTACAAATTTTCTCTTTCCCCACCTGATCTGGTTTATCCTTCCTTACTTCCCCCTTTCTGCAATTACTTTTTCTTCATATACAGAAAAGCCATCTTATGCCATGAAGAGTCACATATTTGAGGATTGGGAAGGGTCTGTGATTCACCTTGCTGAAATATGAGATCAGCATGTCCCCATTACCTAGAAATACAGCATCTTTATTTATTTAAATACGAAAAGATACATTATGTATGAAAAGGGGTTGAAGGAATATGCTGGGTGCAGAAGCCAAACAAATAACTGTCATGAACAGTGAAGTCTAATTATTGGAGGGGGAGGGCAAGATGACAACACAAACAGTTAAACTGAAATTTTAACAGTTTTAACATTTTCATTTACAGTTTAAGAACAGAAACTGATTCAGAAAGATACAACACTCAGTTCACTCCCCTATTCCCTTGCTACTAGCTGAAAATAAGTATTCTGGAAACCTGTATTAGCAGTACAGCACATGTCTTTGGACCACTACCAGATTTCTCACTGGAGTAAGTGCTCTGTGTTTCTTCAGCTCTTCCTAGGCTCATTCCCTACTCCCGAATTCCTAAGTGAACTAAATAAGCAGCGGCAGCGTTCACATGTTTTTCTTTTTTAAACTGTGTTTCCTATTTGATGGATGGAGATCTTAGACAATTTCCCACTAAAGTTATATTCCAATTCACAGCAATTTTGCTAATCAGTATATTTCATCCGTTGCTTGTAGGGACATTCAGCAGTTGAGAGTACAGGAGCAATTCTCATATATGCAATCAGCTGGCGCACACAGATTTACATACACATAGCTATGAGCATGCCCAGCTCTACAGAAGAAGCTGGGACAATCAACGTCAGTAACATTATGAAAATAAATATAATGTTTATATGCAAAGATTTTGTGATCAAAAGTTTAAGCTTCTGCAAATCTGCCAAGTCATATTTAGCCAATACCTTGCTATTGTTTCAAGGCATTACGGAAGTGTTCTATATCTCCCTTTGCAGCACTGCTTTACTCCTAAGTGCATGCCCCATTTAGACTTCAAATGCTACAGACTTCCACTTCGATTTACCTCAAAACTACTTACTGTCTTGTTAAAGTCAAAGGGGCGGGTGGAGTTCAGGGGATGCAGAGAGCTGACTGTGCCAAGTTCTACTTCACTTTCATCTAAGTTTTCCTTCCTTCCTTCTCTCTTCGTTTACAGTAACAATAATAATAAATTACACAAACAGCAGCCTTGTCTGGTTTATTCATTGAAATTATGACATCAGCTTTCACACTGCCAGTACTCATTTTCTGACTTTGTACTAGATTCAAGTCTCAGATTTTCTTCTAATACAATTAAAAGAAAAGCAAGGTCAGGCAGCCCACTGCTGGTAACACAGTATTATGGATTGCCTTGAAGCACTTTGTCCCAAAGTCTGTACTAACATGTAAACAGAAGAGAGTGTCCAAAGTATGAATTAAGGGTGTTTTTTCATAGTCTTAGTGAATAAGTTTTGATCTCTAGTTAAAAGAACAAAAATAAAAATTCGAAACTTCCAGGAAAGTTAACAGCTATTTTTAGAAACTAATTTTTTAATTCGTTGAAAAACAAATTCAACACATTTGACTTTAGTTATGTCAAAGGTATATCGGAACTGTAAAAGCTGTCTGTGAATTTAACACATTAAAAATGCTCAAACAGTGATAAATACACATACACTAACGCAAATAAATTTCTGCTGTGTTAGAAGTAGAGCTAATTGGGCTACATTGCAATCCCAGATTAAAGAGGAACAGAAAATAAATCTGTATACAAGGCAGGGAACACCGTAAACTGTTCTTGTTTTCCCATAAAGAGTACAGTTCCTTCCTGAATTTCCTAGGAGTTTTCAGAGCACAAAGATGACAGCAATGTGGCTTTCTTCAGTTCTTCTGTTTTTTAAAAATCTGTTCTTAGCAATAGTAATAAAATGCAGCAACTTTTTAAAATATGCTATGACGTGCACGGGAACTGAGACTTTGTGCTGTTTGCCAGATTGCAAAGTGTGTGTGAATCATTGTCAAAGAATCCGCTCAGAAATATTCACAAAAAACACCACAAAACATTTTTCTGTACAGCGCAAGTTTACTTTTCAAAGTTAGTGGAAAGCAGTAAGCTCTTGTACTATTACTATTTGCAGGTTACACTTCTTGGACATCACAGAAAATGCAAAAAGGACAAAAAACCACTTTCAAGTGTAGCACCAGGTCTGTCACTAAAAACCTTCAACTCCTATTTAAAGGATCATGGGCATTTCTATACACGTTAATGAAGTTCTCTCTCACAGCAGTTTTAGTTTTAGTAAAATGCTCCATGTATTTTTTTTTTCTTTGCTATCACAAAACTGAAGTTCAAGGAGAAAATAATTAAGACTTTTTTTAATTAAAAATTATATTAATTTACATACTTTGCTGTATCTGACCCATCTCAAGTATTTCTTATCATGCAATTCCAACACATTCTTATGCTAACACTTTTGCATTAAAAGGGGTTTACTGACAGTGCCCCTTAGGTTCACTTACCCATCCAGCAAATACATAAGAAAAATAGCTTTCTTTTTGATGTGTTTACAGGCAGCAATATGCACTGTAATAGCTATATAACACACGTGGAAAGAGAATAAGTTATAAATATTGAAGAAAAGAATATTATCAACTTAGAAGTACATATTCTTTAGAAACAAATGAAAAAACATAACTATATATATTACTGCAGCATGCAACATTTGCAAAGTAATTACCATAATTCACAAATACTTCTATAGAAGAAACTAAGAAATCCGTTATGTTAGTAGCATTCTCAAGCATGGATTGTATTACACAGCTTTGACATACATTCATCAGGTAATTGGTAAGAATTTCTAGCATTTCACCTTTTATAAGCACTGAAAAGTCAATATTATTTAACTGTTGCACAAATGTTAATAAAAAGTCATAATCCAAGGAGCTTACCCTGGGTCAACAGAAAGAAGCCCAGAACCATCCAAAGTTCTTTCCAATGTCCAGACAAGAGATCTGAAAAAGAGAATAACAAAGGGTTTGTGACAAAGCTGACACAGAGTACTCTGAAAGGAGCAAAATCAATTGTGACATTTTTCATTTATTTGTAAATGCCTCTTTGGCAGTATGCTCACTCAGAACGACAGTTGCCTCTTATAGAATAGGGGAGGTGATGGTAAAATAGAGGAATCCTGACAGTTGCTTTAATGAGATTCTGCATTAGGACCACTCTCCCACTTTCTCTCAACAAGGAGTATGCCCTTCACTTTCAATCTTATATCATCCAATTTGGAAAGCATTAACCCTATGAAAAACTCTACTCAGCCTCCTCTAATCAGCATCACAGCTCTTCTTTCTACCTTCTTCTCTATCTCACTGACATTAATGTATGGAGCTCACTGACTATTTTAAATACATATAAGCAGCATAGAGCAAATTAAACTTCAACTTTAGGTAGTATTACTTTGATTAAAGTCTAGTGGCAGTGTATGTGGTGAGGGGAGGAAAAGAATCTCGAAATCAACCTTAGCTGATATCAGGAGAGAGCACAAGCCCACAGAGCATCCCATCTGGCTCAAGGAATTATGCTACTGGAAGCGTTCAATGTAGGAACCTCTGATGCTCATATTTTCTTTATTGAAAAAAAAAAAAAAAAAACCAACAAAAAAAAAACAGGGAAATTTGTAACATGACAGGAAACTTGCCTTGCAAATATTGAGAGAATAATCATTTTTGGAACAGAAGCAGACAGGGAATTTTAATAACTGTAACTATGTGCAGCATGATACCACTTATTTCAGGAAGAGGTCACTGGCTTGAGGATCGGATGCTCAAGCACACTTACTCTGACATACCTCCAATCTGTGCTATTTCATTCTCAAGCTTTCCAATAACAACATTTTTTGTTGTTCAAACTTGTTTTCTAGCACTGTATCATGTATCTTTCAAAGGAACTAGATTACAGTACTGAATATATCATGGTAGCCTCAGGCTGCACTGAAATTAGTATTTTATCCTCTGTTAACATCACTAAAACATTAGTTATTACAACAGTAAGTTTTTTTTTTGTAAAAGAAAAATATCTCATACTGGCATTGCTAAGAAAAGCTTGAATCCTAGCTCTTTCACATGAGGTAAACAAGTCTGAGTTGAAGAAATTAAAACATATGCAATAATACTGTTCAGTCTGTGTTTCAGGAAAACAATTCCATACCACCTCTGTGTGAAATCTGGATCACTAAGTCACATCTGCGGAGTTTGCAATTAATTCATCCACACCCTAATCTGCTAGACAATCTATCTACATAAATTGTGAGTAGAGACGGTTCATTTATTGAAAAAATAAGAGATATTTAGGACATCTTGATGAATTACAGAGCAGTAATTCATGCTCAATAACCTTTAGAGAACCAGTCCAGTAATCCATGTCTCAAGCAAAACTTCCATTTTCCATCTGATTCATTAGCTTCAAAGAAACCCTCAGCTTCCTAGAGTACTGCAGAGCTTTCTAAAAGAAACTTTTTTGGCACCTTCAATTTGAAGATGCAGAGTAAAGGTGTAACTTTGAAGTCTTCTGCAAAATCCTTCCCAGTATATAATACCTTAAGAGTCTCAATTGACAGAAACAAGGGCTGTGATTCATCTGCAATATTAGCTTATATTTCCTCTTAGTAAAGATTCACTCTTCACTGAAACATTTTAAAATTAGCATAACAAAGCCTACCACAACATTAAATCACCTACTGAGTGTATCAGCCTGAGTTAATAAAAAAAAAAAAAAAAAAAAAAAAAAAAAAAAAGAAAGAGTACACTTCAGAACAAGTTCTCAGGCACTTTCTTCTGATTGATATCAATTCTCCTAAGTCAAAAGAGCTTTCATATTTCACTCCTAGAAATACCAAGTTACTCCTAGCAACCTTTCACATTCGGATGGAAAGCGGAGGAGGCCAGATTCTGACCTCTCCTCCAGTATGGCAGCACCAATGAAAAATAATGAAGTCAACACACATTTACTCTAGAAAGGAAAAAAAATTACTATTTAGCTCCAAGGAAGGCTGTTTTATAATTCAGACAGGTGATCTGGAGGCACAGCAGAGCGATAATGACTAACATTACATACTAGTGGGAGTATAAATTTTAATGATACCACTCATAAAACCCACATTTTAAAGGTTACAAAACAGAAACAAGCTTACAAAGAAAACACTTAAATCATTCAAGGTGTCAGGTTCCTACTCCTCAGATATTTTGAGAACTAACAACCTGTCCATCACTAAATAAACTAGAATATTCAGTACTTATTTATGCAGGACTGAAAAGGAATGTACAGCAGAGTTCAGCAAGCATACACCACTATAGTCTCTCTTCCTCACAACACAATATCCATAATCATTTATACCTTCACCAATTTATTCATCATTCAACAAAATTAAACAAAAACACTTGGCCAAATCCACTTACACCTAGACAAGATCACAAGAAGACATAATTAGCATTATACAGGCCAGGTAAGTTACACTGACTTCTTATCCAGACATATGAACACATTTAACTATTTGCTCATACACATTCCACTGTAGTCCCTTAAATACCTTTAATGGGGAATTCACATCAGACTACATCACTTGAATGTTCAAAGACAGTCAAATATCAGGGAACAACAAAGGCCATTAGAAGACTGGAGTGCTCGCTGCATTTTGTTCTTGGTTTTTCAACCTTAACTTAAAAATTTTATTGTCTTGCACATAAAATTAAAGTTCACCCAATAAACTGCTGTACCATTTATCAAGGAACTCAAGTAGGGTTCTGAACAAATCACAACACACAAGCACTACAGTCCCGATGACCTGCACCACAAATTGAGCTAAGCTGTTCCTAACACTACTGGAAGTATCAAGTATATTATAGTTCATATCCGTTACTAGAAACTGCTAAATCAAGCATTAATTCTAGTTCCAATATACAAATATAATAAGTAACATCCTTCTAAACCAAAAACCCCTAGTTAACCATCCCACTGTCCCCTCCAATCCAATCTTCATCCTATTTGTTCTTCACAAATTCCCTGACCACTATTCACGCCTTACGATGGTAAAATTTGGTGCTTGACATTACAACAGAGCAGTCAACTTTAGTCTCATTTATACCCCAATCAACCTCCCAACGACAGAGTGGCTTTGGGGATAAATTAGGAGATGAACAGGACTCTCTGGATGCTGGAAATGTGTACATCTATCTTGTTTTCAAGAACAGGGAAACATCCTCTGCACATCCTCATCTGGCTCTCAAGAAGACTACTGTTGTCCAAACCATGTCATGTGTAGTTTTGCTCAGTCATCGTTTCTCTTATCTACAGAATCTGGCACTTCCATTTCATTGCCTATCCCAAGATTCACGTGCCAGGTCACCAGAGCCAGAGCTGTAGTACAACAGCCACAGGCCCACTGGTGGAAATACCCACTGGAGGAAGCTGTATTTGGGGCACCTCTGCAAGAGAGCTGCAAGTAACTTCCACCTCCACAGCGCAAGCAGAGAGCTGAGGGCCACACTCACCGCAAAGCAGCAATCACTGCACAAGGCTTTCTGCATACTGTCTCAGAGATCTGGCTTTTAGTTTTTTTGTTTTAAGAGCTAACTCAGCTTTAATATTACTTTTCTTAATATCCTTCTATGTTTGAGTTGTTTAATGGATAACTCAAATTTGATTTATTTTTTCATAACTAGACAAATACTGAAAGACACTCGAACAAGGTCATTTTACCTCGCTGCAAAGTCCAACAAGATTATCAGATAAGGCCTCACCAAAAATCCTCCTATGTCAGAGGGGATATTTCCACCGGCTGGACTTTAATACTGAATGTAGCTTTGGGATCCAGTCTCACTGCAAAGAGTGCACGAATCAACCACACGATCACACAGCTCTCACTGGCAATGCCTGTTAGATTTAAGACTGCAACCTTGCATTTGAAATTTCTGCATCCAATTACCAGTTATTAGAGGAAACTGTACTGGTTAAAGAAAGCTCAATATTTGGTTTACAATGGCAATAAACACCTAAATATTTTCAATAAGCAGTTTTCCTTATGTCATAGTTCCTTATGTCTTTCATTCTGTAATCTTTTCCTGTAACTCTGAAGGAACTTTAAGTAAACTGCTAACATATGATAGTATTATTTTTCCAATATTTGTTTTCTTTAGGAAATAATTTAAGAAAAACCTTGAACAGCGATCTCAGCATTCACTCTGCAGTGAACTTCAGATACAGTAATCGCATTGCTGTGAGCTATGACGACTTTCCCATGGGGAAGAAGTGACCTGGTAATTCAAGAATGCCAAAGTCAGAAGCAAGGTAAGCTGGGGGAGGGAAAGGATTTCCCCCTAGGATGAGATAAATATAATTTCTCACGGCAGTGTATATCTCCCTTAAGCCTCAGGTGGTTTTAAGTTAATGAGATTAGTTCCAGCAGGCAGTGAAATCCCAGAATATAGGATTTATATTTCAGCAGTTTTCACTTCATCCGGCAAGCACAGCGTAGTCAATCTTTGTGTCATTTTGTTATTGTCCTGGTTTGGGTCTCGTTCTCAGACTCAAGCCTGGCTAAAGCACCTCGTAACTTTGACTTGAAAGCTTAAGCATCATGTAAAGAGTGTGTTTAAATGTTTAAAAGGGAGGAGAAAGGCAGCAGTCTTAATCTGTAAGGAAGGATTTTTATTTAACTTTTCAGATGTACTTATACGCAATGGAATTTAATCTTGTACTTTTTTTTTTTTTTTTAAACCAAGGTCACACACATTTTTACCCTGAACACACACACACACACACACACACACACAAAAAGCAGTATATGTTGATGCAAGAAACATTGCTTTTTTAAAAACTCCATCTCTAAAAAGACAGACTTTAACAGCTTAGGAAGACTGGCTACTTCAGTATCTTCTACACACTGAATGATTGCCACCCAGCTTGATAACAACCAAAAGGAGTTCCTAGCCAGGGACTACCCACTGGACGTACAAACTGGAGTTTCACTCCAGTCCCCAGTTCTGCTCATACAACCAAACCTTCGCTCCTGTTGCCAGTTCTAGCCATATCATAAATTCAATTGTATTAACCTCAATAACATTACCAATGTAACGAAAATGCAGAAAAATCTTGTGATGACAACAGCTTCAGGTATCTCTTTCCCATCCAATAGGAGAATGGCCATATCCCTTTCTTCCTCTCTTGTGAAATAAAATGTATAGCCATCACATCACAAAAATGCTCGCATTAGTCCCAGGCTTCTTCCCAAGACAGTCTGATTAAACTACATATCCAGAAAGCACACAAAGAAATTATTTTCAGAGTTATTTAATCTCAAAATACAAGACGAACTCTATTCAAAAGACTCTCCTTGTGATGGACTTGAGCATTATAGAGAGTTGTGTTTATTCTAGTTTTAACTTACAAGCTTGACTTTAATACAGACAAATCACACCCATCACTTTTAATTTTTTAATTTGTTTTTTAATTATTTTTATTTATAAATCTGCCTTCTCATTCTGTGCCAACGCACCACTCCTTTATCTTTATTCTTCATCTGCTACAGAGATGTCCTTCCTACTTCAGTTTTTGGCACTTCATTAACCAGGCATCTTCAGTTACAGATGAAAAGTTCATTCATCTCTTTGCCAAAGGAAAAGGTGTGTTTATCATGGGCGAAGAGTGGCAAAAGCTAAGTAAAGGGCAATCGTTTGAAGTTGAGAGATCTATTTCCTTTTTTTGTGGAAGCACTGAGCTAGAACCCCAACTGGTACAAAAGTGTGTAACTGAACTGGAGAGGCAATATCAAGAAGTGAATTTGAGGACAGAGAGGCCAACAGCTGGCCACAAATTAATTTCAGGCACAATTCAAAACTTCACAACCACTGGAATCCGATATGCTGAATAAACACCTAAGCATTCAGCGTCCACCACTACTGGGACTGGCTATAACTTGGAAAAACACAGCTGAACAGGGATGCGGTATCACATGCAAGGGAAACTAAAATGCATTCTCCTGTCAGGATAGCTAAATGTTTGCTTACCTGTAAAGTAAATACATATTTGCTCTCAAGTTAAACCAAATGAGTATTTCCAGATGTGCAGAGAGCAAAATGCTGTCTTCAATTACATATTACATGCAAATACGATTTCCAACAATACTAAAATGAACTACTAGGGTAATTGTTCTGGAAGTACTGCAACTGTAAGTGTCATCAGAATGTATTATGCTTTCTATTAGCAAAAGAATGTTTTGTAATGGGAGGGAACTCCTTTCACACACTTTAATAATCAGCACACAAGCTTCAAAAAGGAAATCTATTTTAAATCTCTCCCATCATTTCATTATCAGCCTCTGAGCATAACAGGCCTGCCAGAAAAATACTTACAGAATTATGATCAGAGGGTGATTTACCTTAAAACAATGTTTTCAAAACAAAACAAAAAACCACCAACTCAAGTATTTACATTGATTTTAAGGCCAGAAAGGTCAATTAAAACGAACCATTTGGATCTGGATCTCTCACACAATTACAAGTCAAGAACCTTTGTACAGAGATAGCTGCCACAAGAGAAAGGCTTTAAAAGAATGTTCGTTAATAGTTTACAACCTTTCAGAAGACTTTTGCAGGCAAAAAGTGCATCTTTGTGATTCTATTTTAAAGTGTTAATGTGTGTTCAGTGGCCTTAATCTCCTCTGACTAGCTTTTTGAGAAAATAAAAGTCTAAATACTCGCTTTAACCTTACCTTTCTCTTGGTCAAGTCCACTTTTGCTACATGCAATGTCATTGCTAAACAAATCATTGGACAGAATTTCCCTTACAAAGCCCATTATCAGCAGTTGGCTGAAGACAGCACAAAAGCATTAAAACTTCCTGAAAAGCAAAGAGCAGAAGCAAGCTCTATCTTTTCACAACAGCAAGCAAAAATGGCCTGATTCTGAGAACAGTCTGCTGCAGCCCCTATTAGCCAGCAAAGAACTGCAATTTCACAACTGCAGGTCATAAGCTGTGGATGCCACCTCCTCCATCCACAGAGCACTACGCATCCATATAGCTGCTCGTATATAAGGAGCAGTATATAAGAAACACAAGGAAGTTCTGCCCTGTCATTTCAATCCTGTGGAGAGGATGAAGAACAAAGCATCTCAACCAGCACTGCTGCCATAAACAGAAGAAAGGCACAATTAGTCCTGTTGTGCCCTGGAAGGTATGAAGAAAAACTTGTCCTAGCCATGTACAGATACTTATCTTCTCTATGTTTTGTTTATTCTTCTCACTTGTATGTTTACCTCTTAATACTCACAATCTTGAAAGAAAACTATTACGCTAGAAATTTGACTAGAAGTATGTTTTACAGAAAAAGAGGAGGAATTTCATCTCCACTAAGACTCCTTTATACTGCCATAAAAATGGTGGGAAGAATGTAAATGAGAGCACGTATCTTTAGAAATATTTTACACAGATACACACTTCCCTGCATAAACAGAAAGCAGCCTTAGTATAAATGGGAAAAACATCACATGGTTCAGTGACGTTCACACTGAACTTGTGTCCAGAACCCATGCTCTGTCTGCCCTGGGACAGCACACACCCTGCCAGGGTCAGGATATCAGATATCACATAACTCTAGATGGTAAGACTCAGTGATGCTACATAATGGCAATACAAAAGCTTCTTTTCAGGAAGAAAAATTAAGTCATAAACCATGAAGTTTGAAGTGTCGTGTTCCCTGAAAAGTTTGCTCCTAGGTCCAGAGGTCTGCCTGCCACAGCTGCCTGGGTACGTCAGGAAAGATTCGGCTTCCTTCTGTCGCAGGAATGCAGCAGATTAATCTAACGCATTAGACCGAACCTTCTCTGGGAGAGAAAGCTGCTGGCATCAGCCTGATGGATATGAAGGAAGACAGGCTACAAAGTTAAAGGAAGTGTGGAAACTTTAAGAGACAGTTTTGTGATTTAAAAAAAACGATGTAATGAAATGGACAGAAGTTGTCAAAAGAATTTTCATTTTGTTTTACGTTTACTGAAATAAATATTGATTGATACATTTAGCGTTTCATTGCAGTAAGCATTAGATTAGGGCTATTGAACTAACTCAACATGATGCATTGCATGACAGCGAGAAAAATTAAACAGTTCAAGCTGCGATCTTGTCAGATCTCAGAAGCCAGACAAGGCATGAGTGATCTGATAACAAACTTCCACAGAAAGCTGGAAAATACTGCTGGGAATTCAGCTCACGTTCCTATTGAGCAAACACCAAGCAGATTTGGTGCTAGAGGCTGAGACTTCACCCAGGCTTCTGCCCACTGTGATCATTAACGACCGCCAGTAACACCTACCGCAAGTTAATCCTCTTGCTCTTGAAAAGCACTCCAGCAGCACTTCCAGCCATCTCAACACAAAACAGCCCTAACTTACAAAGGTCACACACAGAGGAATAAAAATGAATGCTTTTGGACAGTCCTTGAGTGGAGCTGCTCAAGTATTTTTATTATTTTAATGACTGAAAAGATGTATATGGGTAGAAAACAGGGCAGTTACAAACGAGGCACTCCACCAGTCTTCCCAGTGCCTCTCACTTCCCATGCCAGACAGAAGCACTGCGCTCGTTTCTGCACAGCAACAACTCAGTGGATGAAAAAGTTACCCTCAGACAAGATTTCTAAACCACCAGACCACAAAAACTCCCTAGAACCACTGTGTACACTCAGCATATCAAGATGCTGTGTATCCTTCATTAAACGGACCACAGAATCACATTAAAAGCACAGCACAGAGGGTTTCCCCTCGCACAGAGCGGGAATTTCCACAAGCCAATGATACATCCCAGTTGCTGAAGAATGGTCTATTTTAAGCACTGACAGCATGCCAGTGCTTTGCAAATGTAGCAAGGTTCGCTCTGTAATGTTAGAATGATTGAGGAGATCCCGCTGGAAGAAATTAAGTGCTACAGTTCACTAATGAGTTTCATGCCTTGGATTCCAGTAAAGTTCTTCGATTATTTCACAGGACTCCAGTTACAGAATGTCTCGTGTATGAGCTTGCAATAGGTTCACATTTTTCAAGAAACCTCAACAACATGCAACATAATCTCTTTTAACATTATCATGTAAAAATCATCATATGAACATTAGGAAGAGTGGTCCAGAAGAAACTCTGCCACGTTTTACTTTCTCTTAATTACAACCCCACTCCACTGGGAGTTTTCATGTTACACTGATTTTATCACTGCCATAAAGGATAGCGTAGACTTCTCACTTCACTATGATGCAAATAATTTCTGTGCCCAGTCTTAAGCAAATAAGCAGGGCACATGCTATACTTTTGATCTGAAGAGATTGATAACCTTGAGTTTTAAACTGTACCTGGCATTTCCCTGCTCTTAACTTGCCATGAGAAAGGCAGAAAGTCCTCATCTGCAAATTAATAAAAATAATCAGCTGCAAGATGTGACCTTGGATAAAGCAACGTTAAATTGGCCGGCAAATTTATCTGAGGCATCACTGTTATTAACTTGCAATTTTTTCATTTCAGTCTGCCACCGATGCTTGGCAGGTTATAATTTTTCATTTTCTCAGCTGGCTGATGCTCACTCGAGTAGAGATTATGAAGATAGTGGTGGAGAATTTTTACAAAGAGATTTTATTTTCCCCCTTTCGCTCTACCATATCAGGATATAAATACAAATTGTCTATATGAGACAGGTTGCCTTCTAAGTATAATAGGACTACCGTTAAAAAAAAAAAAAAAAAAAAAAAAAAAAAA
>WHYT01017354.1:148143-235625 GCA_009806455.1 Tetrax tetrax
TTTTTTTTTTTTTTTTTTTTTTTTTTTTTTTTTTAAAGAGTTCAGTGGACGAGCATTGAAAAAATCCTACTGAGTTCACACATTTATGGACTGACACTATGAAGGGTGATGTTCTCAAGTCCTTGTTTGAGGACATGGATCACTCTGGTTGGCAAGATCAGTTATTGCTCTGCAGGAGAAGGAGGGCATCCAAACTGTCATTTTAAAGGTCTGAAAGGGACCTACAGTCTTGCCCCTTACCATCCAGTCCCACAGTATTTAATCACGAAGCTACTGAGACCGAGAGGACTCGTAGGCATGCCTGGAATGTCAAGTCTTGATTCCTTACATAGGCTAGACACCACACATTTAAATAACAGAGACCCCACCTGAGGAAACAAGAAATTAAATACTACTAAAAGCATCTGCCAAATGTAGTCTGAAGGTCTAAAATTCATTTTTTTATGAGCAGTCTCTGCTTTTTATACTGATGAATTAATTTGATATACGTATTTTACAGAACTAATCCATGATTCAGCAAGAAAATTAATCAAATGAACAGACAGTTGGAACTGCTGCCAAGGGTGGTCATTTTAGACCTAGTGACCTTGGAAAATGACCTTTTAAATAACAAATTTGGAAAGTACACTACAAACCAACAAAAAATGAATCCTGTCTACCTACGAAGTCTGCTAATAGCAATAGTTTCTGAAGAATGAAGACATTAAATGCCGCTCCACTAAGTGTATACATATTGAGCATCCTAAGTGTTGAACATACCTACCTCAGTGGACCCCCTCATGTAACTCCAGTTTTGCTCAGTGTACGTTTCTACCCACTGTACAGCAAAGTACTCTGATCCGCTGAGGCCGGTAGGAGTGCAGAGCTGTACAGCGTTGTGACAGTGAGAAGATCACAAAATTAGGCCTAGAAGACTAGCATGGCTTTCCCAAGTACCTAGAAAAGGAAAACTAAACAAGAAGGCAAGATATTTAGACAATTACATTAATTATTCATCAGCCCATAAGCAGTGAAACACCTCCTAAGAAAGGCATTTAAGCACACACGCTTTACTCAATGGGAGGAATGTCTAATTCACATTGAACTACGGTGTAAGTAGTGCAGAGTGAGGCAAAAGAATTTGTGTGGGTCTGCAGCTAGCCTGGAGTTTCTTTTTATTCCTTGATCTATGCCTTACAAAGTAGAACAACTAGCAAAAGCAGGTGATTCTGATTTTCTGTCCAAGCTTAAACTAGAGCAGGATTTTTCTGTAAAGGAGATTACTCCCTACTTAATAGAAGTATTACATTTTCTTTTAACTTTGAAATCTGTCATATTGACAGATCTTATCGATGCATTCCTGCAGTGGACTTTCTCAGCCTTTTCCCTCCTACTCAAGAAAACCGTATCCTAAGCTGCAAAACACAATTCCCCAAAGTCTGTGCATGGTTTACTTATAATATTTTTTTTAAAGTATTAAAAGCTTGTGTTTTTTTGTGGAACACAGGACCACTCTGGAGGTGTTTGGCTTCTAATAGCTGCCTAGGATAGACAGCAGTTATGAGTACAAGGAAATGCCTCTATTATACACCTTTTGCTGTATGTTATTCTGATTTAAAAAAAAAAATTAATTGCAAATCGATAAATGAAAACAGAAATATTCTCCTCCTCCTGCACCTCCTTCCAACTGCGTCCTCTTCCATGCTCCTTTCAGACTATAAGAACATGAAATAACAAGATGATTTACTGAAGAATCACTACCATGCCCACAGTGGCCCCAAATATTGTCTTTAAAAAAAAAAAAAGAATTTTCTAATAAGCAATCTCCTAATATTACTGTTAATCAAAAAAGTTGCCATTTTAGAACTAGTGAGAAGCAAGGGAAGTACCATTGATTGCCCTGAAGTCCTTGAGGCTGTTACGGACATTTTCATGCATTACCAGAAGCGAGTTGTTTTGTCACTGACTCGATAAGATCAGGATTTCAGGTTCCTCACAGGTAATTTCAATTTATGAAAACAGTTCAGGAAGTACATTGAGATGTTCATAGACCAACTCATTAGAGAGATATGAGTGAATATAATCAACATCTCTAATAAGCAGGTCTCCACAACACTCAAAGTTGTTTCACAAGAGAAACAGTTCCTACGATAAAGCTTAGAACCACAGATTACAGAGAAGAAAACCTGCCTCCTACTTTTTTAATTATTTAAAGAATAATCACATCAGTGGTGGGTTTTAGAAGGTGTTTGTGAATTGAAACAGAAAATAAGAGTGCAGAACCTGAGCCTTAATCCTCCAATTTAATTTCCTTTAATCTTGCTTGTAGAATATAACCTCTTTTTTAACTATCCGATTTTTCACCAAAGCCTGGCAGTTTCAGATCCTCTTACTCCTTTTTACCATGAGATACATGTATTGCTATTCTCCAGACAGACTTCCCTCCCCTCTCTCCAGGTTTCTCCACCTCATGTTCAACACAGCATTCGGCTTCTAATCTCGGATGGCTAACACAATAAAACTTGAACAGGAACAGAAGATAGAGCATTGCAATTGGTCATTTGGCAACCTGCAGGGCTCACACTTACAGCAAATACTCAGAGCACAGGTAGGGTGGAGAACACAACATTAAAACTAAATAAAAAACAATTTATATTCACCCCCATCGAGGTCCGAAGCTGGGATAGGTAATTTGTTCCAAATGGAGGAGGAACACTACAGAGTTTTGTGCTCCAGGCTTTTCTGGGTCTTGATCATTTAACTCGTCACGGGGTTTCTTCGCATAACCTGACCTCCAGTTGTTTTTGAACAAAAGAGGTGACTGCTGAAGAAGATTGTGGGGAGAAGAGGAAGGAGACAACCCCCAATTACTTAATTGGTTGATTTCTTGGAGAGCTGCATTATAGTCAGTACTTAGCAAGAAAATACACTTAAAACAGCAATTTTTAAACCAACACAAACATAAGAGGTTTTATTCTTTAGTAAATCAAAGCATTTTATTTAAAAGCAGCAGGCCTAGCAAAATATGGGACAAACTAAAAAAAAAAAAAACAAAAAAAACCAACCAAAACCAGTGGTTTAAACACATTCCATTTGGTGTGATAAAAGACAAAGACCCACCTATCTTGCAACATATAATTTGCTTCAAAGGACAGTAACTCATAACCTATGATTTTAATGATTGTCCTACAACTGATCATTTTGTGAAGTACCAAATAAAGTGCAGTTAAACTAAATAATATCCTCTTACAGTATTTCATTTACGCCATTCAGATATAGGTAGTTTTGAGGGTTAGTGGTAGATTTGAAGGCTTTTTTTTTTTTGTAGTTATTTGAGCTCCAAGACCTCAGCCTTCTTTAGAAGTTTTTAAAATGCAAGCTAGGGTAAAAAACTTTAAAATCTCATATGTATTTTTAAATGCTTAGCTTAAAATAACTAAGCCTGCTACAGAGCCTGGTTCTGATTTTGCCTATACCACTACTTTTGAATCAAGATAAAGAAATTCTCCCAGAAAGAATCTTGTTCTTTCACCACTCAAAATAATTGTATTACCACTACTCATATTAGGAGGAAGAGACAGATGGCCTTTACTTGAAGATGCTCTGATTTGCCCTTACAGAGTTAATTGGAGGACTGACATCTAAAAGAGCTCTCCATCTCACAGGACTCATTTTCCCTTTACCCATACTGTACCAATTTGAAAGATAGAAACATTTAACAGACTGGTCCCCTGACAGGCATTGTTTTTACTAATATTTTCACACTGTGGTATAGCAATCCTGCCCAGAACCTCATAGCGAGCAGCATCTTGAATATAAAATATATACTGTGCCAGCAGAGGAAATTGTCTCTTTTGCTTTTACCTCCTAGAAGTATCAGTGGATACCAGGAAACAATGTCAGATATGCTCATCAGTCACGAGTAATTACAGATCCCTATCATCATTGTTTTTCCACAAAATCACCTTATCTCTGACAAGACACACAAAAAAAAAAGCCTACACATCATAGGAAGGATTCATCTCAACACGTTTATTGTCAGAAGAGTAAGAAAATAATTAATAGGAGTGTTGTCCAAATGTTTTTGCTGTTGCTTGTAAATAGGAGGAAATCAAATTTTTTAAAAAAAGAAGTCAAATATAAGCCTAACTAGCTTCTAGACGCCTCTTTGCACTTTTTTTTTTTTTTAAGGTTTTCAAGACGATATTTAACACTGCTTGCTTAATGTAGTTTGTGATTATTTTTCATAACTATTTAAATAATTAAAACCACATTCCAATCCAAGTCCTAATGAGTGAAAACTCTGTCCAGTGATCCATCAGGAGAGTCACTAGAGCCTATGCCCAGAGCAGTGTTCTTCTATAGAGAGGAATTGTTATGATTAATAATTTAATGAACTATACAAATGAAGTGACTACATGGAACATCAGTAGTGGAGAGATACTATAACATGGAAGCAAAATTACCACAAGAGATTCTAAAACAAGGAAAGAAACTGCAAGTTATAAGGAGGTATTTGCTGAATATTCAAAATATTGGAACAGGAACTATGTTTAGAAGGGAAAGGTATCGCGAGATAGTCTATACAGAGAGACAATAACAAGTTATAATTCAGAGACACTTTACAGAAAAAAAATCACAGAAACAGAAGAATTTATTTCTGTTAAATACCAACTGCAATGGCCACATGCTGTTCTGCATTTGTATTTATTGTGTATTTGTGTTTGTGACACCAGAATATAAGCTCTTCTGGGCAGGGCTCAGCTGGGGTTTTTTTTGGCACAAACTCCCCTGTTATACAATACTGGGTACAATTAAATAGGGGCTGTACATGCTATGTTAATCCTCTCCTTGAAGCAGGCTAATTAAATCAAAACCTGATTAAATGGTGTTACAGTTTTCACTTAAATCAACAGAATCAAGGACACTTCAGTTTTAACTCACCAGGGGACTGGTGCAGAAAAAAAAAAATATCATTATAAAAAACATAATTATAGCAAAACTGTACTGTAGGAGTTGGGAAGCTGCAGCTCAAGTCATCAATTGCGTCCCATTGATGCAGCAGGACCTGTCTGTATGGGGCTGAGCACAGGCAGAGGAACCTAGCTGATGGCTTGCACTGCAAGTCCTTGGTGTAATTTGCTGTCACTATAGAACCAGGTGAAGATTAACAGGTCAGCACCTATTTCCATTCCAGGACCTCATAGGTTTTACAGGTTCACAGGGAATCATTACGCACAGCAGGGATTGCCCATCACACTACACCAGGATTGTTTCCTCACACCTGCTCCGAGTTATGCATGTATGAGTTTGCACATTCCTTATCCTGTTGCTGTCAGGAGGCCTGTGCCTGCCATCATTTAGACTTAAGTATCTAAAAAGCCTGGAGAATACCCAAGTGCTGTACCCTCTTTGCTTTTTCCATGGTATTTCCTGCCCTGTCACATGTGCTATACCCACAGCACAGCAGGTACATAGAAATCCTCTATGTAAGAGCATTCACGAAGCTTCTATTTAAATCTGTACCTAGTCTTGTGGTCAAACTTAACCTTCTCTTAGCTTAAAAAAAAAAAAGAAAGAAAGAGAGGAAAGCCAGTGTTTGAATGTGTTTTATTTCCTTTGCATTGACGTAAAAGACTACATAAGGTACAAGAATGGAAGACAGCAGTGAACTGCATCACTGATTTCAATGGTAGCTTCAGGTGACTGCATGGACCAGAGGATGCCTGTTGTGACCTTGTCACAATATGGCTTTACAGGAAAAACCTTTACATGAGATGGTATGAAATCCATGCAGTAAAGTCTGTTCTATAATTTGGAGGCTTAATTCTTCATTGTTTTCCAGATACATATCCAAGCAAACTATAATAAAAGGAGCCAAATAGTGCAAACACTTGAAGATAATTGCAAACCTAAAAGGGCACCAGAATTTCAAACTCTTATCTGCTTCTATCAGTGCTATCCATTTGTTGCATATAGAAAAAGTTAAATTGTCCCAATAAAATAACCCAACCCAGATTAAAGTGGATAAATTGAGGGGGGTTGTTTGTCCCAGGCTTAGGTTTTCTTTCAAGCACAGCTTGTACCTAATTTACTTGTCCTAATGCAGGTCACTCTGAAGAATATGTTATTAAACCTTTTAATTTCAAACACACTTCTGTGATTGCAATTTAAATGAAAACACATGACTCCGAATCCCACTTGATCCCTTCGCACTAGTTCTGGCAGTGCATGGGCTTTAATTCTAATCAGGATAAACAAATCCATAGCTGAGGCTAGTGAAGAGAAATACATGCCAATTTTATAGGTAAATCTTGGGGTTTTTATTTAATGCTGGGCAAAAGGAGAAGTACTGAGCAGTAACTGGAGATGCTGGCCTAAAGAGTAAAATGAGGGGAAAAAAAAAACAACTTAAGGTACAGGGAAGCAGAAGGAATTCAGAAGAGACCACATGTGAGGGAGCACTGCTTCAGTACCTCTGATCAGATGGCAGAAGGGGTGGTTTGGTATTTTCATTGATTTTCATTTCAGTTGGTATTGTCTTGGGATATTAACAGCTTTACTCCCTGGGGCCAAAGCTTTTAAAACTAAGGGTGATTAAATTAACTTTTAAGCAAAATGCAATGTGCAGACTGCTCAGGTAGGAACCTAAGTAGAATAAAAGACCTTTTCAAACTAACACAGGCCTGAAGATGCCATCATACTATAAATAGCTTTTCAAGGGTCTGGTTCACTTTCATACGGGGCACCAGTGCATGGAGCAAGACAACAATTTGGCTGTGAACAGTCAGGTTTTTTTGAAGTGTGGTGGCGTAGCTGGATACTTCCAAGGATAAGAACACTGTCAAAGCAGCATACAAGTTAAGGTTCATCAGTGAGAGATAGTGGAGGGCTCATCAACAAGAATGTCATTCCTGAGACTAAAGATGTTCTTTTTTTAAACGCTATTCATGACTCCAAGGAAAAAATTAGTCTCTTACAGAACTAGGAGGAGAAAGCAGCAAGGACAACAAATGTCAAGTTAAAGCAGATATATTTGCTGGTGGGTCATTTAAATTGTGCCTGAAGGATAATCCCAGCAAGATGGGTATTTCAACTTCATTTAGCAGCATCCCTAGCTGGGATAAGGAGGTCTAATCACTTTATTAGAACAACAATGTCATTAGAGGAGAATTTGGGAAGAGGTAGCTTTTTTTCCCCCCTACCTTTAAATTTTTTTAAAGATTTAGCAGGATAGCTTCAGCTACCAGATTGAAGCTATGGATATCTATGATTTTAGCAGTTAGTCTTTGTGGTATGCCAAAAGGCTGACTGTGCAACAGACTAAGAATTGCACTGTTGTTGCCCTTAAAAAATACAAAAAAAAAAAAAAACCAACAACAAAAAAAAATCCTGTATTTCTATTTTTTACCTCTTATGTTTTAAGAATGGCAGAGTACAGCCCATTTTCTTTTCCACTTGAAATCTTTTTGAGCAATACACACTTTACTTCTATCATCTTCATTCCTTTTCAAACGCTACCTAGAATTCAGATGACACAATAATATTCACGCCGTCTGACCTTCCCTGCCTTTCATGCAGAGTTTCTGCGACTCTGTAACCAGCAAAGTTTGGGGCATGGGTAACAGAGTACTTTATTGCCGTTTAGTTGCTTGTGGGGCTGCCCTCTAACAAAGCATTAGTGCTAAGTGCTGCAAACAGTTATACTAATTAACTGAAATTGAGTTTTTATGCTGTCCTTTAGCCTCTTCCCCCATCTAACCACCTACATCTGTGACAGAACACAGTGTCACTGGCTTCCTCCATAGTGCTACATTTTTATTTTTTTCTATACTATGAGGAAAAGCTACTGCTAAAAAAAAATGCAGCACTTCTCTTGATCATTACACTGCTAACTAGAGAATCTCCCTCTAATTAAAAGCTACTGAGTGATCAGAGCATCATTGAATCAGGAATTGGAGTTTCAGAAATCTGTCTTTTAAGCTAGAAGCTACACACTACTTTTCACACCAGAGGGTCCATAACATCATCTGGGAGCACGCAGTAAACAGAGATGCTCAGAATCCCACCCAGCTAGGGAACATTCTTAAAATATGAAGCTTAAAGCAAGAAGTCCATAGCATTTATAAACTGGGTAAAGATAATAAATTTTTCTGGTCCTTGTCTGTTACTAGACAGTATCATACAACTTTTTTTTTTTTTATTTCCTTACCTTTTTTTTTTTTTTGCAAAGTCAGAATTGCATTTAAGAACATACCCAGAAAAATAAGTGTTTTCGATAGCATGCCGAGAAGAGAATTCGGTACCAGAGAGTGAGACATTTGACATGCATATTGCCCAGCTTTTAGTACCAGTGTAATATTCTTCAGCAGCCTGGAGTATGATTCTTAAGATGGCATGTAGCCAAAGCCATTCTACAAACTGCCTGACTGCTCAAAAGGGCATATTCTGGGCTGAAAGCACCGTCATTGTTCTCAATGGTCTATCACTTAAAATAGACTCCATCAGTAGACCACCATTAACAGCTAGTAGCTGCTCCTTTGGGTCCCCCTCCTCTTTTTCTTCTTAGACTTGAAAGACAAAAGTCCTTGGACAAACATTTTGAAACACTTCCTACTCTAAAGTCATCTCCAGCATCAAAATGAATAACTGCAGCATGAATTAAACCTTTAAAATATGATTTTCGCCAAGTATCACTACCTGAATATTTAAATACACAAAATCTCTGCTACAGGGGCAAGTGCAGCACTTACATTTCTAGAAGTGGAAAACACCCACTCCTCAGATGTATCTGCACTTATTGGTGCAGACAAAATGCAAATTACACCAAGACGCCAACAAAGGTAAATCAAAGGTTCATCTGGTCTCACTATAACAAGCAGTGCTGAGACTGACCACTTACAAGCTCTTAAGCACATCCTATTAGCAATGTTACACACATACATCTGAAAAGGAAAGAAACAAATCTTGGTAGCCCGTTGATTTTGCCTCCTCACACTTCTCTACCTGAAGCTAAAGGGTAGTCGAGAGGCAAACAGGTACAGAGCGCTGACTGTTTTATAACTGTAGCATAACACAATGCATGTGTGTGGAGGGAGAAACGGTTCAAGGCACAAGCAGCTGTCCTTTTTCCATTAACGCTTTCCCCTGTATTTACAACTTGCCTTCCACACTTCGAATTCGCCCTCCAAACACCACCCCTCACTGCTGGTATCAGGCACCGTCCCAGCATAGCAGTTGTGATGCGTGTTACAAAATATGCTGTATCTGGATAGGGGGAAAGGTGGTTTATTTGTCCTATTCCTAATCTTTATTGTCAGTAATTAGTTATCTGACTTACCTTTCACCAGTCTAATGAGAACAGTAGTTTGGAAATTCTCTCAGGCATAGTTTATGTAAACTGAGTCTGATATTTAAGGAGTTAGTCACCATGTTGCACTGTACCTACTGCATTCCTGCTATATATCTAATATTAAGAACATCATCTTCACTGGAAAGTCAAGAGAAAAAAATCCCCCAGGCTTCCGCGCTATAATTTGCTTTGCACGCTACTATACCCACATACATCAAAAGGAAGTTTATACAGGTACACCGGATTTTGACCAAAAAAAAAAATTGAGTTATGGCCCAAAGCTGCTGTCTGTCTTCTGTAGTTGCTTGGAGCTTTATCCAATCAGGTTTTAAAGAAATCTCCACAGATAGAAACTACACCACCTCTCTAGCCAAAATCTGCTCAACTAGCCTAATGATGAGAAAGTTTTTCCATTAAATCCAACATAAACCTCTTAATTGCAGCTTGCACCCATTGCACCTCAGCTTCCTGCTATGCACTGCTGTAAAGTGCCTGGCCTTCTTTTCTCAGTAGCCTTCTCAAAGGCAGTGGAACGCTGCTGTCAGGTCCTCTGTAGAGCCAAATGTATCACAGTTTCCCTGTCCTCAATCACTGCAGCATGTCACAGGAAGGATGGTTTATTTTATGAGATGCAGCTCTATATGTGCAAATTACGATTTCCAAGAGAAACTGCAGCAGTTTTATCAGGAAACCAAAAACTCACATTTTTGCCAGCAGCAAAATGGGAGGGGAAAAAAAAAAAAAAAAAAAAAAAAAAAAAAAAAAAAAAAAAAAATATATATATATATAGCAAGCCTTAAATCAATAAAGTAATTACAATCATAAGTAGCCTAAGAAAGTCAACACTTACACATTTTCCTATGATGTAGGACTTTGTAGAAAGATATATGACTTTTTTTTAAAAAAAAAACAACCTTTCCCCCAGTACTGAATTCCTTCTTTGGACTCATTACATTGCTTTGCTGCATGAAAAGCAAAGGAAGCAAGCGTGGCTCCTTGGCTGCGCTTCTGTTAACCCTCCTGGTTCACTCCCACCCACCCCTTCAGGAGCATCTGTAAAATAACCAAATAAATGCTTCCTACCTTCCCCTTCAGATGGTCAAACACCCACCTCCACTCTGGGAAAGGATCTTGCTCCTTGGCTGGAAGTAGCTTGCAGTGTCTTGCTCTTTTAAGCCTTTCCTCCAAATCTGTGGGAGATCAGGGCTCCAGAGCTGCAGTTCTGCCATCTGCCCACCTTTTCCCTTCTCACCCCACATCTATGGTTTTGTCCCCTCTTTCTGGAAGTTTCTTTCCAGCAGAGACTCCCTGAGGTGGGGCTGGCATGTCCCTCCTCTCAGCTTCCAGGCTGCAAGCACTGATGCTCATGGGACTAAAGCAAACCCACTTTGGCACCTATGCGTAGTTCAAAAGCCCCTAGTCGAGCTCCCAAATGCAAAGCACCTGGCTGTGATCACCTGGTTGGAGCCTGCGTCACCTGGGCTCAGCCTATCTTTGGATTCCCAAATGCAAAACACAAAACACCTGGGCATGAGGACGGGAGAGGAACCCCATGGCTAGGACTGACCTGGGGCTCGAGCACGTGAGGGGTGACTGAAGCATCAGTTGAACGCTGGACTCCTTAGCATCCTGCTGGGTTGTGATGCCCTGCGGTGTTGGGTCTGAAGAAGAAACCCAAGGAACCATTTGCAGAAATCCCAGAACAGAAGCAGAGCAATGCCACACTGCAGCAGCACCGGTGCTGGGGTTTAGGTGGCTTTTTAATTCATTCTTGGCACCACTGACATACACTGCTCACCTTCATCAAACATATGGGATAGCCTCTTTTCAGAAAAGGGCTCTGTGTTTGGTGGGCAATTACCCCTGAGAACATCCAATCCTCTCTGAAGCCACATCCAAAGTTCATTATTCTGCTTTCTCATTGCCTGTGAAACACCGGTTAGAGTTTAGGTTATGAAAATCTGATAAGCTTAGGTGTATCTGGACAAGGCAGCGGAGAAAAGAAATAGCCCAGAGTAAAGATTGTGGACCTGGAAGCTAGAAATCAACTAGGAGGTTTTAATTTCTTAAATATGAATATCATCATAGTTTTACTCATGGAATTCAGTGCCGTGGGTAAGAGTTGGTGTTAAAAATGCTTGGTAGCCAATGCAAAACTGACCACTCGCAGGAGAGATTATAAAATGATTTGAAGAAAGGTACTTGATTTATTTGCCTTTGCTCTGTTTTTGTTTAATATTGTGGGAGCCTGGAAGTATCTGATCAGAAAAATAAAGCTGAGCCAAGGATATAAGATGAGCCAAGTGAAGGTCCCCCACTGCTTTCAGCATGGTGCAAAATATACGATACCTTTTATAATAATGCGGCAAGAGTAAATCAGCCTTTCACAATCGAGAGGAGACTATTACTTGTTCTGGTGCTTGCTGCCTTTCAGAGAAGAGTGTGCTCCACAATATTGTCACTTTTGTGGCTTCCAATATGTCAGCTTGGAATGGAGATCACAGATGTGAGATCAGGCCAAGACAAACATTTTACTGCCATTTTTCCCCCCTTATTACAATTGCTTTCAGGTGGCTATCAGTATAAATTTTCGTATCTCATACCAGCCAGATGAAGTTTTTTGCTGGGCTCGGCATCCTTACAAGGTTCAGACTTGGATGACGTCACATTTCATTTTTACCTATTGCCCAGCCGCAGTGTCTGTTAATTGAAAAACAGTCATTTGGATAGATGTTGTGACACACTCCGTGGTTTATGCTCTGGAGGAAGTCTTCAGGAAATCACCACATCCCAAACCCGCTCTGTAGACCCAAATCACAAGGTTTTATTCACACGTACGCTCAGCGTGATGGGAAGACAGACCTAAACCAGGTGTGGCCGTGCAGACCCAGCCAGGCAGCCCTGGACCTACCCCACACTCCTGCCTTGTCCGGCTCGCTCGTCAGTGAATCTCATCCATAAAGAAATAGGGATTTTCTTTTTCCTTGATGCTGCCTACAACGAGCTTCTCAATTTTTAGTCCATTAACAAATCTTTCCTGGGATCTATTAACATGTCACTGTGGAATGCCTTTTTCTTCAAAGTTTAATACGGCTTAACTCTGCCTTAATCATACTGCTCTACTACACTTTATAGCCTGCGGCTTCAGGGAACCTTTGCCTTTTATTAGCACCCATATACAATCATGATGTCATTCCAAAAATCCAGTGCTGCTTTGGGTTTCATAAATTCTTACACCTTTGATTTACTTGGTGTATCTGCGGCTCTCCGAGAAGGAAGACATGCAGGCAGGGCAAGGGATGAAATGTTACAGTACCGAGTTGTGCCAGCGCATTGCTTTGCAAGGAGGATGAAAGTCGATGAGAGCTGACAGACTTTTGTGTTTGCAACTTTGCTATGGGCAACTGTTCCTGGCTTGGTAGTGCCCCATAAGGAAGATCTCTCATGCCACAGTCTTGCCGGAGTGGCAGCATTTCTGGTTTGGCCCATCTAGAAGGATGGTGACCTGCCTGTCACCCATTTTGGATCATTTGCAGCACCAGGTGAGGAAAAAGAACTCAGGGACTGAAAATCCTTCTTAGAGGTGCAGGTTTTATCCATTTGGTGTGGTATTTTGCACTTTATAGTGACAGTTGTGAGAGATGTACCAAAGTTTCAGCGTGCTCAATCTGTGGTCTCCATTTGGTAAATCTCTTATTTATATCACTGACTTCATTACTGGACATGACAAAACCAAGATTATGCGATTGTATAAAAGTGGCTGCTGACAATTTTCTTGTCTTTTCCAATGCCATTTCTGCTGAGAAGCATACTTTAATGCAATTTAAGGTGCTATAGTCCTAGGAGCATGAACAAGATGGATTTCACTAATTAAATGGAAACAATGTTTAGCCTGCTATCTCTAAAATACAACAGATCTCGTCATACCCACATGCTTGTCTCCCTGCTGCTAAAAAGATTTGTCATTTGCAGGTGCTTGGGTTCCATTTTAGCATCACGTCAAAGAATCTAAAATATATCTCATCTATCTTCTAATAAGACACCATCTGACTTTTCTTTTAAAGTAGCATCCCAGTAGGCATTGTCTGGATCTGCTTAGACATTTTTTGTCTTCTCCCAGTTTTTTACAAGAGTTTTCTGATTTTTTTTCCAAGTCAGAGTTGTTGCGATGTGCTCTCTGTGGTGCAAGCGTTCAAAGGCGTTGGGAATGTGCAGCTTGTACAGAATGCAGCTGCCTGCCTGTGAAATGGTATTTGGCACAGAGAATACAGTATATCGATTCTTTGGCATCTATATCAGCTTCCTGTTTGTTTCTGAGTACAATTTAAGTCCTAGTTTTTTACCTGGTTGGATCCTGAAAGGTTACAGCTTTTGTCTATATGAATTGCCATAGCAACTGCGGCGCTGGAGCAAGCGGTCGTGAGTTTAACAGTCTGGGGGCCGGCAGCAGAACGCTCTTAATTTAGAGACCTTCGTCTCTAAAATCTGACTTGTTTTACCAGCTTTCTTGGGCTGTATTTTCTGTACTTCAGCATCACTCACTTTGTGATCTGTGGGCTACAGAATCCTGATTTCCGTGTGGCAAGGAGGGAAAAGCTGTGAGTTTATGTTTGCTTATTTAGGAAGGATTACATTCTTTTTCCTTTCAATAAACACCATATTTAAAGAGTCTAGAATGAAACCCAAAGCATATATTGGCTTGCATGTGTACCTTGATGTAAAGACTGTGTTCTTACACTTTATTGCAAGACTATGACTCGAGTCTGAGGCCAGGATGAGATGCTGAGCACCACAAAGTTGCATTTGCTTATGTTAAAACTGAATTGGGCCTGTTGTGCTGTGCCTCAGCCTTAGCAGTGATAAGGGGCTGCTCTTTGCAGCTCTGTAATCTTTCCCATCAGCTGCTGAGGCAGTGTTTTCCCATCGTTGTTCTCACATCTTTGTTTACTGTTCCCATGGCCTTGCACCTGCAAACTCCAGCAATGTTATACGGCAGGATCTCATGGGAAGCCATTAGCACTGGTGAAAACCAGCCCTTCTTCCCAACCTTTTCATACCTGCTTTTTTAGATGTTAGTTTGTGTTAGAGACAACTAAAACATAGCCCATAACAAAGCAGTATTTGTATACTAAACACTATTAATATTTTAAATACTAAAATATTATCCAATAATATATATGCACAGAAGTTTAACGACCAACATGCAACACTTCTGCCTAATTATCATGCTCAGCTCTGATCATGCCACTCCAAGAGGGAGTTTGAGTTGATCCCTTTGAAAAAAAAGTGTATAATAAATAGTGGAAAAGCATGACAAAAACCATCATCATCTTTCTCTTCATCCTCACCAATGCTGCACTGGAGAGAGCCCCCGGAGGACACTTATCTGGGGATCCCACTACTGCTCTTCCCCACTGCCCACAGAGGAGTTTTCCCCTTTCCTTCAGTGTGTTCTCAGCTGCAGACACTAATAACACTCTGTGCGTGAGAGCCTCTCTCAACATCCTGCGTGCAAGAGCCCCGATGGTGTCGATCGAGGAGTTCTGTGCTTGAAACCATGAAGGTGGGGAAAGCCACAAACGGTAGCATGGCAGATAATCCACAGCATTTGGCTGGTTTTCAGCAGATCTGCCTCACCCTTCTGCTGGTAGAGCAGAAAGCAGTGGCTACTCCTATTTTATGTCACAAATACCTCGTCTTAAGTAACATACAAATTAAATATAGATGTGACAGATACATAGTTGGTCATTTGGACAGTGGTCACACATATTTACAAGCCATAACAGTTTTACCCGCCTGCCATACTGCACATATTTTTATCAAAACTGGTGCAGCTGGGGATCTTCTCATTTCCTTGACTACCATTGCTCACACGTAGAGGGATGAGTTAAGCCCCAGAGAAGTCACTCAACTTTAGCCTTTGGGGCAATCCCTTCTGCACTTCTCCTTACTTAGAAAGCTTCAAAACCAGCTATTTTCACAACCCAAGTGTTAAAAAAGTAGGATGCTGTGATATAGTGAGAAAGTGTTTCTGTCAGAAACAGATCCTGTGTGAGGATCATGGAATGGGGGAGGAAAAAGGAGAGAAAGTCTAAGACAATTGTAGTTTTACAGTCTCCTTTTTCAGCTTGCAAACTGGAGATAAGAGTAGACAAGCTTTATGACAGTGTAGAGAAATCAATACGTTTTTATTGATTCTTGTAGCTGCAGAACTCTCACCGAGACCAAGTAGAGGGGTCAGAGTACGAGTACATGACTGTCCTGCCACACGACGAGCGTGCTCCTCAGAAATCCTGCTGTTTGATTCACCAAGGATGAAGTGTGCTCCATTACATGACTGCAACAACAGCAGGTGACCCAGCATCCCCTCTCAGCAGGGGAACTTCGGTGCTGCAACTTATCCACTGCACAGGCCAGGAACTGCAACAAAGCTAGTGGCAGCTGCAGCTGAAGGCACAGCTTTGCAAAAGGAAAATACTTGCTTTACAAAAAGCTATTTTCAAACAATTACGCAGCGCCTATTGAAACAATGGATGTTGTTCCAAAAGAAAGAGGTCCACAAAGCTGTGTGTGGAGAATGACACAGAAGTAGAAACATCAAAACAAAACTGCTTGGAAAACTAGCTAGGAAGTGGCATAGTCAAAACAGAATGAAAATAATAACTTGGAACAAGCATCTAGTTTTGAAACAAAAGGAACTGGAAACAAAAAAAAAAGTTAAATTTAAATGAAAATTAAATGCAAATTTGAGTATGAAAAATAATTGAAGCAGACTTGTAAGGTTTACATTTTTGTAAATCCTCCAAAAACATCAGGGAAAGTTTTTCAAAGTTGTTTTGGCTTTGCAGAAACATTAATTTCCTTAATTGGCATTTTCAATTTTTGTTGGAATATTTCTGACCTGCCTCGACCCTACTGAGAAGCTGTTCATTAGCGAAGTGTGAGGTCCTGCTGCCATTTTCAGGTGCTATGAAGCTGTCAAAATGGTGTAAAACTTACTGGAAGGTCCTTGAATATTATGGCCCACCTTTGCAAGTGACATTTTATAGTTGATTCGATTGTGCGGCGATGGACCTGACCTTTGTGTTGTATCTTTCATTCTGCATCTCTTCAGCAGAGTCCATTATCATTTTGTTCCACATTCCTTGAGCTCTTCTCTTTGACTTTGTGTTACTTTCTACTTCATTCCCAGACTGCACCACCTTACACTCTACACCTGCTTTTGATGTGACCAAATAGGGACAATGACTACAAAGTTATTTCCCTTTACAAGTCAAACCTGGAAGGTCTCTCTGTTGTTGTTCATTCTATTTCCATTGCCGGTGTAAGTGTCCTTGTTGTTTTTCCCACTAGCAAAGAAAGGGCAAATGTCATATTCACTGAAGCAAAGACTTTGCTTTGAAGCAGTATTGATTTTTCCTTTTCCCTTCTGAAGCTTCGCCAGGCTCCATAAAAGCCCATCTCTTGTTCAGAAACTCTTTGGACTGAGAGACAACAGGGGCAGCAGAACCGGCGGGGTGCAGCGGGAAGTTAGGGCATCTGGTGGAGAATGACAATTATGACAGCCGCTAGAAAAAGAAAGAGGTCATTTTATTTTTAACTGTACTGTGAGAACAATTGTGGATCAGAACAAAGCCAAATAGGAAACGCAAATTTAATTCCAAGTTATGAATCCTCCTTATTTAAACTTGAATATGGACATTTTTCAAGGGCTCAGCTGTTGGCAGCAAGACGGTGAGACCACCAGAAGTAACAGCTTGGCTAGAAGCTTAACCACAAAGGTGACAACAGCCACGACTTTTTGGCACAACTCTATAAAGAGAATTGTGCCACTTACACTGCACTGTACTGGAGCAGCAGCATCATGTGGACCTGCACAGAACTATTTCTGAATGAAGGTCCAGTGCTACAACAGGACTCCTCTTTGAGAAATCTGAATTACTTTGTTTAGAGCTAGTCTGTGCAATGCAGAAATAACCAATAGCATTTATTAAGTTCACACATGTTGCAAAGAATCAAAGTGTCTCTCTCTTTCCTCAAAATGTCTCTGTCTTTCATAGATTCCTTCGAGTCTACCACCACATACACATATTAATCATCTGTGCATTGGAGAGGCTCACGTTCTTAATGAGATGATGGTGGTACCTCCGGTGCTCCCAGCACTCTTCAATGGCATTTTGTTCATGCTGAATCAGAGGAAAGAATGTCATTTATTGAAACATCAATGCCACTTTTGCCATGCTTCTGTATTTCTTAGAGCTGTCAGGCTGGGAGAGTTGGTCTTCCAAAGCTCATTAGATAAACAGCTGCTGCTGGAATGGCATGTAAAATTACAGCAGCTGCCTTTTGCTGAGCAGGTCAAATAATAATTATAGTCAATTTTCCTACAGTTGTTGTTTTTTGTAAAATTAGCACCTACTATCAGGAATTAAATAATAACAATAAGAATTATTCCTAATGCTAGACCAAGGTCTCACACTCACAAGAAGTAAATCAACCTAATGCCCTTCTCTTACTACCTTTTCCTATTCAGTCCCATCTCCCATTCAGAAAGTTCTTTAAAACCTAAAAACCCATAAAATGGCTTCCAAATTCTCAGCTATTTTGAGAGGTGTGCATATGTGACAACTGGAAATGAGACTTTTTCTTTTTTTTTTAAACACCAGTGGAAAAAACCCTGTTACCAACAGCAATGAGATGGCTCTGTTGATTAAAGGATGTTTTCTGCTACTCATTTGTAAGGGAAGTGATTCATTAAGTACTGTCTGAAAACCATCTTCATATTGAATGAAAGGAAAATGTTTTTGTGGTCACTAGGGCTTACAGGAACAGCCTGAACACCCACCTCCACCTCCTTGGGTTCTGACCTGCACTTCGCGCATCAGCGCTGCTGCAGCGGGCGATGCCACTTGTCAATGCACTGCCGCCCCGCCATCACCAGCCGCTGCTTTCTCTTTCCCCTACAACCAGCTGGACCTGCCACTGCAATTTTGCAGTCTCTTTCACCAAGGATAGGAAGTATCTTAAAAGTGTGACACCCTGCACAGGGGAAGAAAAGCATAACGAATACTGTTTGCCCCATCAGGACCCAAGCACAGCAAGTAATAAATACAGGAAAGCTATTTTGGTGTCCTGGGTCAGCTCTGACTTTACACGGTTTCCTGCAATACATTTCAGGGGCACATCACGCTGTTGACTTCTGCACCGGTGTTACCCGTCCTGTTCTCCGTGTACGTTTGTTTTCATTATTTGTGCCCCTCCTGCTGTTTTTTCTGACAAGCTCAGGATCTGAATCTGCCTTCTCAGACCTTTAAGTAACAACCCATCATCAGCTGTACGCTGTACGGCAGGCTGCAGGTTGAATTTGTTTTCACAAAAGGCACATCACAGGACCTGCCTAATCAGTAGTTACCTAGTTTGCTCACACCAGACAGAGTCAATTTACAGACCATGCCCGCTGTTGACCCTGCTGTCTGCTCTGGATTATTTCAGTCTGCCTCCACTTTCCAAAATTAAATGTTAGTATTTTTAATTGCTAGTTTTAACTCTTGCGTAATTGGCCGCAAGCTCGTGCTGTTAGGGATCTCTCCAAGGCAAGCAAGAGGGGCTGTGTGTAAAGGAGCTGGAGTGGGGTTGCTGACGCTAACAAAATGGGTTTGTGCCGTTGTGGTCCTGTCTATCCTCCATGGACCATTGAAGGGCAATGAAAAGGCCAGGTACTGCTCTCCCCTCGCTGCCCCTGCCCAGTTCACATGTATCATCATGTTGCAGACTCCAGCTCTTGGAACGCGATGCCTCACAGGACTGCCAGTTTAATTCAAAGCAACTCTGAGGATGCTACTCGTTCATGATGCAGCCCAGTGAGTTTGCAGATGTTGGAGGATGTATCTTGTCACTAGGCACCTCAGGCTTGCGTATGGTAAATGGTGATATTACAGATCATGATATTTTATTGGTATTCTTTCTTTTTGTTGTTAAAGATATATGAAATAAAATTGGTTCATTCAGAGTAGTAACTGCAATATAATTTTGCAATAGTTGTGAAGGATATAGGTTATGTTTCCGTGTACTACTTAAACGTATTGCTAAATTTGACCAAAGGAAATATGAAAATTGATTTTTTTTTTTTTTTTTAAACCGAGAAATGACTGACTGGTGAAATTGTTACAGCATTTCCTTCCTTTGAGTTTTAATAAGATTTTTCTTTTTTTTTCTGTGCAATTATCTCTAGTTGATCCCATCTTAAAAATAATTTCACATTATGGGAGAAATGTAGCCTATCCTAATCAGTTTGCTATATAGGGTCCAAAGGTCTGCAGTCTGCAAATTCCAAGTTCAGCTCCTTATAGACTGGTTGGTTTTCTCTGCCCATGACCAGGCTCTGACCATAGCAACATAGACCCAGGATGAACATTCAGGAAATGTAAACTCAGCACCTACCTGAGGGATTATGGACTGATCACAGGTCGCAGAAATGATGAGGCTGAGGGAGTAGCTACAGATGTGCTCTTGTTTGGAAACAAGAACCTGAATGCTGCAGCCACTGTCACCCACAGCAGGTCTGCTACAACATCTGTGAGTTAAGACCATCAGCAAGCCACAGTTCAGATTAAAATTTTAACATCAGAAAAATCTTTCTTACTTTTTCTTAAGATTTTACCAAGATCGAATTTGCTGTTGCTGTTTCCTTAGCACACTAGACCATGGACCTAGATCCATTGCCGTCATGACAGTGATAAAAACCTGAAATAAGCTCTTTGGTTGCTCCCTGCTGCTAGATTTCAGTCTGATAGCTGCAAAGGCTGTGTGGAAGGGTCCCGAATGGACTCAGCTGGGCTACAACCATTTCACCTTACCAGCCTGCAGAAAGAGGTGCTTTCCAGTGCCAGTGCTGCCTTTTGAAAACCTTGATTTTCCAGTGAGACTTTCACACTGCCAAGACAGCCAGTGTAGCTATGGAAGCTGCAGTGCTTGTGGTCATCTAAAGATGAATGATTGTTTTACCGCGTCATAATGCTTGTACAGAATGGTTGTATTCCAGTCTGACCTGCAATGATGACCTTAAAGTGCATAAGTGTTAACAGCCTAGGGTTGCATGTCATTAACATCAGCACGGCAAAAACATTTTTAAACTCAGAAGCTGAACAAGAACATTCAAGGTTTCTTGTTTCATTAGCATATACCTGTAAGAATGGAGAGAGAAAAGAGAGCAGATATTAATGCAAATCTAATTGCAGAAACTGTCTGAACACTAGCAGAGAAATTCCTGCTGTCAGGGATGAAAGACACGATATTTCTTCATTAACTTTATGAAAGCCAAATAAAGCTATTATACAGGTAAGCATGATGCACAAGCTCCTTACCTCTCCTCCTCAGAAAATGACACGTATAATGGAAGACTGAAGCTAGGTCACAGAGGTAACAGTCACAATATCAAAAAAGCTTCTTTTTGGCTGAACAGATGTGAACCATATGTAATCATAACAACCTTAATTCCAAACAATTCCACCGCAAATCAAAGTCTGCTATTTCTGGTATCTAGGTTAGCTAGATGGCAATGTCTTGGCAAATTCTTCAAATAAATAAAGAGATCCTAGAAGATATTAGCATCAATGAGTCTCATGAATACTCACAGCTGTTCTGTGAAATTCAGAATTTTCTAGCTTTTACCTCTCATTTGAAGAATCAGTTTTACAGAAGCCTTACATACCAGGGTGGCTGTGCACTTGATGGTGATTGCACTACAGGTAGTCCCCATTAAATGCTGCTTTTCATATTGATCTCTCCTCTAAATGGATAATTTTAGTAGTTTCATAGGCAATGAAGCCATCAATATCTGTCAGTTTTTACACGTCTTTGACCTCAGTGTGTGGCAAATATTGCTATCAGTTTTATCTGTTTTGTTCTGTTTGTATTTAGTTTTTCAGTTAATCCGATTGCAACACAGTGTGAGGTTCAGAGGTTTGAACAAATGCAGCCAAGGCATTCACATAAGTGAGCACATTTTGCATCATTCTCTTCATAATACCAATGTTTTACAGGACAATAATCAGTTCTCCCTCCAATAAAGTAAGTTTACAAAGATTTAAATGAAGTATCACTCTAAAACATGTTTTGGTAAATCTTGTGGTCTTAAGTGCTTGTCAAACAGATGCCAGAGACCACACGGCAGTCTAAAAATACTCATGGAAACCCTTCTTCAAGCGCTTGACATCGATCCCTCTATTGTACATCTTCATGCTCAACACAGGTTAGAGTAGTGCAGCTCGCTGTGACATCGTAACTAGAGGCTGCTAAGCTGACAAAAGTAATTTGTTATGCTGCTTACAACCAATAGAACCCTCTTTGCTCTTGAACAGTTTTTGAAAATACAACTCTCATCCTTTTCTCATGTGAACTCTCACTGTTCCTACCATCTCTTACAGTCCTTAGACAAAGGTTTGAAGCGTACAAACACAGAGCTGGAAGGAGAAAGAGATGCCTGAGTACATAAGAAGGACCCCACTGCACCAGGCTAGGCAGCTAGCCTTTTTTGTTAAGTACAACTATTGTGTGCTAAGCGCATCGGAACCCATACGCACGTCTGAGAAGAGGCAGCCTGCTTGATCAAAGCAGCTCGAACTGGCAAAATGCAGCAGTCTCACTGAGTGCTAAAAGCAGCCTCCCTTTCTGCTGGCCTGCCAGACGGCTCGGTAGCGGTTTGATCCCCCAAATTCCCTCCTCTGGGCTGATCCTTTTCTTCCAGCTCTTCTTCCCTGCTTCCTCTCCCCCTACAGCATTTCTCTGTTCTGCATTTCCACGTTGCTAACTCACTCCTAACGAGGGTTACCCCTCACAAAGGAATATCACATGGGATAAAATAATACTGTGGAACTAGCAATTCTTTTAAACCACATAACTGTGTCTTATCGGTTAAGAATCTTGGAGATATTTAGAGAGATGAAAGAAATAAGAAGAAAATCTCCAGCCCATCCAGCCATCATCCATTCTGAAACACCTTCTGTGCTACAGAAGCCATATGCAACCTGCTTCAGCCTTAGCTACACTTACCACTGGAAAGTTTCTAAGCTATAATGTTTTTAAAGTGAGGATTGTTCACTACTTCATGCTGCCTCAGAGCCTTTGCTATTTGATTCTTATCACTGCTGGTCTTATTCCCTTAGCCGTAGGCACCATGGTAATAAAATAAGCCATGGGTGTGAAAAGCTGTCATTCAGATCTATACAAGTAAAGAAAATAATTATCAATAGGCATACATATATAAAAATAAATTCTTTATCTCATAAAAATATTTCAGGCTGTCATAGTTAAGTGTATCTGAAGGACAGAAAGGAGAGGTTTTTCCCTACCTACTTTTTGTTCCCTCTTAATCAACAGTAAAAACCAGATACCAGTAGACCATGAATTATCCAGGGCTAAAATTCTCCCTCTTACTAACTTCAGATAGGGTCTAGTCAGCTTCCTTAAACCAGGCTCCTGACAGTGGTAGTTAATTTTAGGGAGGAAGAATTTAATCCTGATAAGCTTCTACATCAAGCCAGAAATCTACAGCAAAACCACCTCCCACACTCATATCCAAACTACCAAACCCTCCTTCTGCTCTGTAAAAAGGAAGGCAAAGGGCTTTTTCAAGTTATAATAGAGTAGAAAATTGAGTTTGATGCTTCACACCTGTAATTCATTCCCTTCTGCTATGGAAGGTGCTCATCTTTCTCAGGTGCAGTCAATGGAAATTTTGCTGTTTACTGCGGTGGGGTCTGCAGGAACTCAGCTCTGTGGAACAGCTGTAGCATAGATTCAGGCACCGTGACAAAGCCCATGTCTGAACAAAGGTCTTAGTGTCTGCCCAGCCAGGAAAAACACATCAACACTTGTGCGAGGTGTGGCCGTGAGCTAGAGACTATTCATAGCCTCTAGCAAGCGGCAGAGTTTACAAGTCACTGCTTATTTCTGGAGACACTTGCCCTAGCTCGGGGTTGGCTTTTGTCTGTGAAATCGCACCTCCAGCATCCTTCGAACGGAAAAATTATGATCTGGCATGTGTGTAAGGATAATTCAGTGGTGGCTGTGAACTTCCCAGCACAGGCCTGTCACTGTGGACTGAAGGGATTCTTGTACCTGCCCACAAGCCATCTTGGCCATGCTAGACACTAGAGACACGAGAGTAGAAAGGTGTCCCGTCCCACCCAGAACAGTAATTCCTCTGTGGCTGGGATTTCATCAGGTAATAGAGGAATTTAGTCTCCAGAGCTGTTCTGAGAAGTACTTGTACCCAAACACTAGTATCACAGAAAAGAGATCATCTGTGAATAGCTCTGGATGTGCAACTCCAAGAAAAACAAGATAAATCAGAAGGAACAAGAAGATTGATAAAAATAAGTGAAAAAACCAGAGATTTAAATTATTTCAAATATTTATTTTTGTGTGAGACATCAGTAACAATTATGTCAGAGGGCATGAGGAAGAATAAAATTGCACTTAAAAAACCCCAAACTTAAAGGAAGTAAGAAAAAAACCCCCCGTAACTGATAGGATTGGGATAATATACTTCTTGAGTAAATGATAAATGAATGAGAGAGAACAAGCTGCACCTGGCAGTAGTCCATACTGAATCCACTCAATAAAAACAGAGAGTTTCTAGTTTTAAAATAAAATCCCTGTGTTGAATTGTAGAACGGAACCAGGGGAAGCATGGGGCAAAGGGGAATTCATGTGCAGTATTACAACACAGTCTGAACTCTGATAACCAAGCAGCCCTTTTAGGTTTAAGAAAAACTGTATTGTTGAAAAAGGATTACTTGTTTTTTTTTTTTTTAACACAAAGTTAACAGAATACCAAATATACAAACACTACCAGGATTTTATTAAATCTTACAATATGGCTTCCTTCTTCTGACAAAGAAATTTGCAGAATTTGCAAGTCTTTTCACACTTTCTTGGTGTGTCTCAGAATTACAGTTTGGAGTGGTTTTCTAGAGAAGTCTTCTTTCATTAACTTAACCCTGCCCTTTTCTCCCGGAGAAAGAAAGAGGAAAATTCCCAATAAGGCTCCTGGCTCCAGCAGTTATGGTTGGTTTTTGGCAAGCCTTCAAATAATCAAGATACTTAAATGTGCCCATAGAAAAAAAAAAAACCCAAAGCAAAGCAAACCAAACCCCCAAATCTGGCTTGCTTTTTTTTCTTCTTCTGTTACTTTTTTAAGTTCTTCGATACCAAAGTCATGATTCATGAGTGGAAACCAGTGGTTCATATTATCTTCATCTTCTAAGAGCTGTCATGGTACACTCTCTCCGTTTACTGACTGGGCAGAGAACAATAAATGTATGGCAAATTGATGGAGGTTTAACTATGGGAATCTCTACTAGCTGTCCAAGAGTAATTGGTTTTGGATGTTATTTACATTTTTAATGAAGGTCCATGTTTTCATTTTAATGACATTTCTCTAGACTTACCTGTACACAAATGAGCATAAAATTTATTCATCTGCTTAGCCAAATTTCACCACTACATAGGAGTAAAGTTGTGACAAGTAGAAAAACAACACTGTACCACCATGTCTTTATTATCAATCAGTAAAATATTGCATGATTTCTTCTGGAAATGTACTTGGTGACAAATGAATCATATGTTATTTTTAGAACCTTTCATATATTCTTAATTGCTTTAAATTACTGCTGAATTTGTTTCTACAAATTAATGGATGAAACAGGTACCTCTTACATCTCACTTTCCCAAACTGTCTCCTGCCAGGAGATTCTGCCCCAATCCTCATTTTATTCCAGGCAAAATTTGTATCAGTTATATTGTACTGAGTCTGGCCCATGGCTGCTTTGCAGTCACAAGTTTTCTTTTTCTTTTTCTTTTTTTTCTTTTTCTTCATGCCCATGAGATACGATCACGCTCCAGCCCAGAGCCATGGGGTCACACTGACCCAGTCCTGTGACCAAGCTCACAAGACATGCTGAAAAATAAGGTATATTATCTGAGGTCCGACCTTGCACGATCATGGTGACGTGTCTTTTTGGAAAGAACTGATATGTATTCGGCCACCAGATATGAATACCTGAACACGCATGCTCCCCTTTGCAGAAATAAAGATAGGTAAGTAACTTGAGGAGGTCTGAAAACATTCAAGGGCTCTTAGAAGCCATGGTCGTAGCTGTTTAAGTTTTATATGAACCACAAAGAGTTTGTACAGATTTCTGAACCGATACTTCGTTAAGTAAAGTCAACAGCAAAATTCTCATTAACTTTCACAGCAACTGAACAAAATCACTACATGCAAAATGCATCTTTTTTTTTTTTTAATAATGCAGTTGAAGTGTTATCAGCTCACACAGTCTTTCATGAACCTGTTGTTAATTGAGCTCTAGCATTATCACCTCTGGTTGCCAGTATTATCAACTTCCATTTGAAAAAAGTTATTGGCTCTTGCAGCTGTAAAGCAGAATGCCTGAACACTAACTGCCCAACCCTACAGACTTAAGAACTCCACATTTATTGTTTTTTTAAATGGCATCATTCTAAAGCTAAGTTCATAAATGCTGAGCAGCTGGTGTTGCCAACAATGAGAAGGGAAAATTCGGATGACAGAGAAAATCCAGCTATTTCTGTCCTGAACTGAGGAGCATATGGCTCAGTTGCACACCTCTTCCCATCCAGAATAAAGCAGAGCGGAGCAGGCTTACAACTGCTGTAAAGTGTCATTGTGCCTTTAACATATAGGTCAACATATAGATTTGAGGATCAGACAGAGCTGAATGTTCCTTTTGTAAAATATTTTAACACAAAACTTTCTATAGCACGTTAAGGCTGCAAACTGTGGTACAAAGCTTTTCATTGTATCAGAGTAATTACCAGGATTTTTTTTTCCATGTAGAAGGCTCTTTTCCCCTGAATTTTCACCTTACATAGAAATAACTATAAGCATATTTTAAGGCACATTTTGGTGCCTGATAGTGCTCATATATCAGGTAGTTACACTTGTAATAATTTCTGTGAGTGGGTGCATGTGCATGACAAGATACGCAAAATTGGAAGGTGAGATGAGCCATGATGAACGTTAAAGGTCTGGAAGCAGATTAATAGTTGGTGTAAATTGTCAGGGCTTCATTGATTTCAATGGTCCTATGATAAATACTAATTCAGCTTGTGCTAAAAAAAAAAGTCATCAGCTGAGCATCTGGTCAATAAGAGTGGAGAATGCGGAATGAGGCGTCGGTGTTACCTCCACACCGAGCACTGGCATTTACCTTTGAATTGACTCCGCACAGTGCATGAAGGTAAAATTCCCTGTTTATTTTTGAAATCTCCTTTATAGGCTGGAGTAGTGTATGTGGAAAAATGCATATATATATATATATATACAAGAAAGCATTTTCTATGACAAACAAATACTTACATGACTTTTACTGCTGTGCTGGTACTTTTATCTTCAAATGAAAAAAAAGAACCCATTTCAAGATACTGTATGAAAACAACTTGTACAAATTGGTTGCACTTCTGTGAGGTTTTTAATTCATCCCAATAGCAAGGGAAACCAAACTCAGAATAGAGTTTAATCCACAATTTACATACAATACTTAAATTCCTTTTAGAAACTAAAGCTTATTACAGGAATGATAGTTTCCCATGTGTATGAATTACGCAGAATTATAAGATCAACAAAAAGGAATGAAGCCAGGTTGCACATAAAAATCTATGCTTCCTAGGTGATTTTCAACATTTTTTTTTTCTAAACATTTTCCACCAGATAAAGTTCATTACCTTGTTCTAACTATTTCCCATTTCACAAAGTTCAGTTGTTACTGAATCTGTAAATAAGAAATCAATTATGCAACAGCATTAACAGAACCTAAGAGAAAAGAGACTTTGCGCATGGCTGGTGGTTAAGTCATCGATTCTGCTGCGTAGTTCTCTTCAATGCCTTATCAAATGCTGCTCATTTCTGCTCTCTGTACAAATGTATTGATGTGCCAGAATTAAATCAAATTAGAATGTTTAAAGTAAAAGCCACTTCACCATGTTTTAAATTGTTCATGTTTATTTGGAGGCCTCAGAAGGGCATCTTAATCTTATAGTGTTATTACTTCAACTAGAAAAGAGATTTTGAATGTTATTTGGAGGAAGTCCCTTAGCTTACAGATTGAAAAAAAAACCCAGAACTGCTGCAACAGATATTTTGACAAGAGCTTTGAATGAAAAATAACAAAACCTCTGATGGGAATTTCCCATTCATCTAATTTATTTGGGAGCACATTTTCACAATAATAATTAAATTATCTAATGTTCACTTATATTGAAAAGCAATCATCTGTAACGATTCATTACTAGAAAAAAAGGGGGGTAAAAGGCCAATATTTTAAACTAACACCACAGAAAAAAACCAACCACTTACAAACATGAAAGGAATGCCATGGTGTTTGACAGCTTCTTATGAATTCAGCTGTTTCATCTCCCAGCGAAGCTGGCAACAGAAATTCCAGTATTTTCTGTGCAATGCTGTCTTGAAAGCTGTAACATGTTTATTTGTTAGACCTGTATTCATCCTGTTTTCAGGATGTTTCAATAACCAAAATATCCAATAATCGAAGTCTTGTGACCTAGCAATCCGTGTTTAGTACAGACAATGAAAACAACGGCTACATTGTCCTGCGGTACATTGTGTTCCGGTAGCTCATCCATGCCCTGCCAGGCTTCAGCGGGTGGGGAATGCTATGTATAACCAACTGAGATACCATTGAGCAAAATGTGTTTTTATCTGCTTTATTTCTCCTAGAAATGTCAGCACAGCACATTATATTGCCTGTTATTTTAATAGATAAACGAGACAATGACTCCATTGTTATTGTTTTCCCAAAATGGTAGAATACATTTTCTTAAAAAGATCTGCAAACATATTTACAAAAGTGTGAAAGCAATAAATGCAGGCTTTTTATATTTTTACTGAACTTCCAAAGACTGACTGATACCCTAATTTTATTGGAAATCTGGTCCAAGGATGATACAAGAAATTAAATATCACACTCAATTTTGCTTTCTTGTAGGCTACCGTGGAAAATAAATCAAACAGATAAATATCTTAAAAAGAACAAACTTATATTCTATGAAGCATAATGAAGATATATGCCAACACAACTTCCTGTATTATTGTTTTGCTTCAGCTTTAAAACAGATCTTTGTCTTTCTTAATGTTGTGTTAAAATGTGGGACACCATCTTACTTTTGGAAAGCCAGCTGCTGTAATGTAATTGTGAAGTAGCCACTAAAATATCATTCACAGTATCTGCATCACAGGAATGGACTTTTTTTTTTTTTTTTTATTTTTCAAAGAGAAGTGATAAACTTTCTATTGTTGCCTTCATCTTTCGCCTTTTAAATACTGTTGGCTGACAGAAATAAAGTGTAGTGTCATGCTTGGTTTACCTAAATCATTTATTTTGTAGCTAATAAAAGTAAACAATTACCAGATACTGTATATATAGAGATATATAGATATATGGCCACAAATAAACTATAGTAGAAAGGTATTTTGGTTTTGATAAAGTTAAGAAAAGCACATAAAATCATATTTCATGAATATTTTGTTTTATGGCCATCAATATTTTTGTATTTTTTGTTTTGTTTCATCAACATAGCAAAATACAATCTTCCTATTAAACAATAATTATCAGATGGCAGACAATTCTTTTTATTGGTTTACATTGGCAGGTCACAGTCTAAAAGCACAACCACATCAGGCAGAAATTGCACACAGACCATCCTGGATTTTGAAGACTAGTTTTTATGCTTCTACCAAAAGAGCTTAATTTAAAACAGGGGACTGTAACACGCACTAATTAAATATATGGACCTTTTTTTTTTAATAGCTAAGTAAGATAACTGAAATTGCAGTACATTATTTCACTTTCAGCTTCAGTTTTAACGTTTGTGCTTGGTGTTAGCAAACACACTTTGAACTTCCTAGCAATTGTTTACGAAAGTTCAATCACCCAAATAAAACCCAGGTAATTTTCTTCCTGCCATGGAATCCTGCAGATTTATTTCAATTAGGCCTGTTCCTTGGCTTTTTGCAGTGTTGATATTTGCATTTTTAACTTATTTCTGAAACCTTGGGGAGATTTGTATGTGATGCTATGACATCATACGCTCAGGACGTCAGTATTTCTGTAAGAAATGGCTGCAGATAGGACTGGCCCATAAATACGCAATTGTTTTAGCTGTAGAAGGCATGTTCATGTCTTCAAAAACCAGACTGGCCTTAAGATATTACTCTTTATTTGAGACAGTTACCATTACTTCATTAAAAAATGACAAAACAGCAATAAACATTTTAGCTCTTTAATGAGCAAAGATCAGGTCTCTTAGCATTGGAATAATATTCGTTATCCAGATTATCTTTATTTCACTCAGTGACCAGTAATACGGCCAAGAAGTACAAAGTAATTTCCCATCAAGTAGTATACAATTTTTGTGTGTAATAAGCTTTCATTCTTGAAAAAGAGTAACTGAAAAGAAATGTTTCTGTTACTGCAGTTAGTTTGTCAGAGAAAGTTCTTCGCATTATCTTACAAACTATCAAAATTGCTAGTAATTTGAAAAAATGTAAAAAAAAATCACATAACTTTAGTCTAATAGAAATATAGTACAGGTAAGAGAGAAAGTATTTATCAGGGATGTGCTCTTAAGTCCATCTCAATTATTTCTTTTATATAAATGTACATCTGATTACATATACAAACATTTTGAAAGGACCATGGTATATAATTACTGGAAAGCAACAGGGGAATGAAAAATTTCTTGTGGTTTTAGAACATTCATTTCAAATCACACAAACATATGTAGTATTCGGATTTTAAAATTTCCAGTTGTTGGCCCTCTTTCCATTCTTACACACTCTCTTTTTCTACACTATTGCCATCTGGTCTAGAAAATTCATTCGAATGTCAAAGCTAATGTATAGCAAAAAGGGAATTAACTTTATATTAAAGTATTATAAATAAACTTTGTAACATGCAACATGAGTTGAAACAATAAACTGAAAGGTGTAATCAGAGCAGTAATATTAGAGCATTTTTACATTGCAAAATATAATTGCAATTAAATTTTTGGACACACTTTACCTTACCAATTTGAACTAAATATATTGTAACTAAATCACAGCAAATTATAAATCCTCATCAAAGGAGATTCCATTAACATTATAGTTATGCTAAAGTTAGAAATTATTTAACTGGAAAGGAAAAAGAACATTCATAATACAGATTTTTTGTCTGGGATTCGTATCAGCCAGGGTTCACCACTGTATACCTAGAATGCCATAAACACCTTTAAGAACTGTTGCAATTCCTTTTATTTCTGAAGCCACCATAAAATATTTTACTGTAATTACTTTTGGCCCTTTTAAAAAACTTCTTTGGGTTGTGCCAATTGGTCAAGAAAGCTTCTATTAAAAACTCCAATGGGATGAGAAGAATTTTAATTACGGCTTAATCAGCAGCACAGCCACCAAGCATATAAATTATCATGCACATCGTGCTAAAAATATCCAGTTTCCTTTATTCCCACAACTTTTATACTGACAGCACTTATGTGATAATGTTGTACCTGCCAGGCTGTAAAACTCTTGGACTGGCAGATTTCAGCATGAGCCCCTTTCTAAGGCCTTAACAGCATTGGTGCTTTGTGTACTTACTCAAATACGTAAATATGGTCTACACAATAAAACAGGTCCAAATAAAAATTGGTGAAAATTATCTGACATTCCATTAGTGTGTCCCTTGTGCATATTTATAGATTTTTAAAATTTTCAGTCATAGTTCTTTCCTGTTTGTGTTGCACATGCCTAATTCCATTATGTAACTTAAATCTTCAAAAAATTAATACTTGAATGTGAATGAAAAAGTATCATTCAGGACAACTGCTTCAAGCAATTGCAAACAGTTGGGTTGTTTTGGTTTTTTTTTTCCTTTTTTTGTTTTGTTTGTTTGTTTCTTAAGTTCATTTGATATATGTACAATTCATTTTTTCAAAACCCCAAAAGTTCTTGATATGTATATTCACATAATATTCCTCCATATTTAAATAGTAAGAGTCTTGTAGGTTGAAAGCCAAGTAATCTTCAGTAATATCACCTACTGTAATCCATCAAAAAATAAAGTTTGTTTCGTCTTGTCTGGCTATACCCTGGTTGTTGAGTGTGAATGGGGGTGGGGATGAGGATGGGGCAGAGTATTGTTCTGTCCTCCGGTAAATGTATTGAATGTGTGTAGGGGTTGAATCCCTGGTATAGTGTTGGGGATCATTGTGATGGTATTGGGTGTCATTAAGGGAATATCATCAGGAGACCTTCTCATAGCTAGCGTGTAGTCTGGGGGACAGGCGGTCCTAAGAACCACCTCATGTGGATGGATGGACTCACATTCATGATCCAAGTCAGTGTGCTTCATTTGGAGGGACATTATCTCCTCTTCTTGTGCATGGGTAAGATCATTGGTAGTAGTACGTTGTGGGCTACATCTCCTATGGACATCATGTCTCCGCTTGTCTTTTTTGTAGTACAATGCTGCAAAGGCCAAAATGTTCAGGAACAGCAAAGATGCACCAACTGCAATAGTAACACTCAATTCTGTTGAATAGTCCCTCTGATCCACGGAAAATGGGCTTGGTTGTTGTTTGGGATCATCTTGTTTGGCTGTAGGAAAGGCTGAAGTAACAGAAACAGAATTTTTCCTTGTTGGTCTGAAAGTATTATCAGTTGATGGCACTTTAGTTGTGGTAGAGGTATACTGTGAAATGTCGTTAAGATTGTGCAGATGAGGTACCAGTTCCAACCAAAGGTTCACTTTATTGGCCCTATAGTGTTCTTTAACTCGTGGTTTTAATCCAATGTGAAGATACAGCTGGTCTTTCTGGGAATATCTGGTCCATGCTACTTCTTCAAAACGATTTGGTTTTGTGTGGATGAATTTTGTGTCTTGCGGCACTGGTTGATTTGGGTCACTAAAAAAAAAACCAGACCCCCAATGTTACAAAGTATTTCAAAAGGAATTATACAATTAACATAATTAAGATTTTATACTGAATGTTGAAGTCTGCCTTTGGACAGAGTAGAATGTTATTTCCTAAAATTAGAGGCCTTAATCTTGATTAGAAACAGCATTATGCAAATGAACCCTTCTTTCACATAAGCTTCAGTGACTTCCTGAGTGCCCCAGAACGCTAGTATCTCTCACACAGAAACCTTTTGCTGCTGAGGACAGATTGCCAGTAATGTGGTAATGCAGACAAATGTCTGCGAGGCCAGTGTGAGAGGATACTAAGCTTTGCTTTTCTTTTATATTAACATAAGGCTCAGCATTTCAGTTTGTATACAGTAGACCATGGCAAGGCATAACTCACCGTAACACATAGTGACTTACAGTCCAATGGCCAAAGGTAAAAAAGTGTTTTAACTACCAATGAAAGCAGGATTAATGAAAATGACAAATTTTTTCAAGTTTGAAGTCACATATTTTATGTTCAGAAGTGTTAATTTAAAACAAAATGCATTATTAAAATAAGCTGTTATATTTGATGCAATATTTATGTCATTTTTTGTCCCATGGGATGAAAATATCAGCACTAGGGTAAAGTAGGTTACTAATGTAACCATTTTTAACTATACACATATGTTAAATGCTTAGCTTTGCACTTTTCTGGGGGTCCCTCAATTATTTTTGTGTACGAAGTATTTTTAAAATTTCTTCACACAAAATATTTGCAAAGGTATTTTTTCCTTCTTTTTGCTAGAACGTGTAAGTGAGCTGCGGGACAGTACCATAAACATAAATATCCAATATCGAACTGAATTCTTAATCTCTTATTCATCCTACAAGTAAAGACACATTCCCAAGGGAGATAACCAAGGGAAAGCATTGCATCTTTATATCCTGAGTTTCTATATGAGACTATTCATTATCGGGTACTCACCCAGTTTTTGCAAAGTTCGTCCAGTACGTCATCACCACCGCACTGAGCATGACATCATTTTTTGAGAAATTACAAGGAAATAATTCAGTAGGACCAATCATGGGGATTCCTAGTACGTAAGGAACCTCATCTCCATGGGCTGCATCTGCCCATGCAGGTACCTGATCTGTCTGGCAATGATGGTAGAAGGCATAGAAATATGTAGGCGATCCAAAATTTGAGTGAAGATCGGCTGTAGCCACTGCTGGTGCAACCCACTGGTGATCAGTAAATAAAGCCAGCAGTGTTTTCCTTCTGGTCTCTGGATTGTGTCGATCTGCCCAGTCCGTGTACATGAATTTAATAGTTTCCCTCAATATATCTTTGCCTTCAGGATAACCGTATAAGTTATCAACAAAATTAGAAACTGCAAAGTCAAAATCACTAGCTGATATGCCATCTTCGCTATCCACAATATTTTCAACAAATTTTAACCCTTCCCCTTGGTTAACTCCCAACATGATGTCGTAATTGAGGAATTCTCCTTGTTCCATCAATATCTGTGGATCATCTGGTATCACATCGCCATCAATTACTGGTCCAAAGGCTATATGGTATCTTGCTGGTTGAATATCCTGGTCAACAAGTTCTCTATAAGGCTTCTTCTGTAGACATTCTACCAATTCTACAGTGTCTGACATGTTGCAACCAACTTTTGTAGCCAACATCCTGGCGTATTTTGCAGGCTGAAAACTAACTGCCCAGCTGGAGAGAGCTGTTCCGCTTTGAGCTATTGCTCTTTGAAAAAGTCCTGTGGGGAGAAATATTTAAAAACTACTGAAGTGACCTTGAAACAGCAACATAGTTGAAAGATTCAAAGGAGTTCTTTGAAAGAACAGAAAACTTTAACAGAAGAGATACTTGAATCTTAATAATACTTAAATACATAATGGTGAGATCTGATTGTCATTGTACCTACAGGTAATGTATACAAAATAAATGCACATGGGCAGAAACTGAAGCAAATGATTCTACCTCAATGTAGTTTAGCTGAAGAACAGATTTTCAAAAGAAACTCAGGAAGAAAAAAAAAAGTGGTATTATCTTACTTAGGATAACACAATTAGCTTGAAAGAAATTCCTAAAGTTAAAGCAATTTATAGGCTGGAGGAAAAGCCAACAATTCTCTGAAATGGACTCAATTCCTGGATATCGTTCAAGCTGTCAGCAGCATGCGTGCATACAACTATGTGTTAAATAAACCTAATATGCAGCTTTTTAATGTTTTGGTTGGGATGAAACTTGGATTCAGACACGTAGTGTAGTGCTTTTGAATTGCGTATCATAGCAAAAGTTTATATTCTGGAGTAATAGATGAGAAGGTACTAGGCAGCTATTAAATTTTTAAGTTTCTAAGAGTCAATATCTTTTCTTGTAAGCAGTTTTTTAAATGAAGGTTTTTAGTGATCGTATTTACATCAAAAAGGAAATTATATATTTCACACTATTTAGCTTTGTAATTCAGATATTTAGACATATGTTCAGGTATTCATTTAGGGGAGACAGAGAATGATCTGGATCTGCATATAAACTTGTACGAAATCCCAAAGACTTCAATGCGATTAATTTGAATTTATCCTGATTTAACTAGCACTCTAGACCAGGAATTCTACTCATAGAAGTAACAGATGTATTTAAATTGACATTTTCCTCTCTCTTCTCTAAGCGTGTTTGAGCGTATGATGGATGAAAGCCTCATCCCCTTGTCAGTGAATCAATCAATGTTTTTTGCTATTGACTTTAGTGCAATCAGAACTCCACCCTTGTTCTGATTCTTTGTGTGCTCTCTTTGTGTTGAGCTTTTGCCTTTTCCTGCTCTCTCCGGGGAGGGTAGTTCCAGTTCTGAAAGAGATCTTGAGTCTGAACCTTGTGCAAAAAAAAATGGAGAAAAATCACTCTCCTATAATGCTCATATCTGATATCAGAAACTTAGACTGTATTGAGGTCACTGTGGCCTTTCTATGTTTTTGCATTTCCATGGAAGTACATTCAGTTCATTTCAGTAGCACATCTTTTGCACTAATTACTGGAAAATATTCCTTACTGGACCCTACCTTCTACAGCTCCCTGTGGGTAATACAAAATGGTCCGTAGCACACATAAGTTATGCCGATTTAAGATATATGAGTCAAAATTTGGTTTTACTTATGATGATAGGCACCTGGAGCAATTCCACTGACTTTGGTAGAGTTGCTCGGGGACTATAAGTGACATCTGGCCTCACTCATGTAATTTTGCTAAGAATGTATCTTTGGTTCAATGCTTGATGAATAGCTGGATACTCCCATGAAAGGAAGTGGAGTTAAGGTGCTCAGCTTACCTCAGAATTTTATTCCAATACTGCAAAAGATGGCTTTTACTTTGATAAGTAACATATTTCTATTGATATTCCATAGCCTCTAAATCAAGTCAGAAAGGTGCATCTATTGTAGTACCAGACCCTGTACACTCAGAAGTTTGTTGGAATCAGTTGCTGGCAGGAAACGTTTTACAGGCTTCTGAGGAATTTAAAAATCATTCTAGACTGTATTAGGTCCTAATCCAGAAGTCTTAAAATCAGATAGGTGTAGGGACTGAAATATGTAAACTCAAGCCTCTCCTTAAATTTATGAGAAGTCATATCCAAGATATTATTTCCTTGCAAGATATGAGTAAAAAATAAGAAAGAACTTGAGCTATAAAGCAGGCAAAAATATATTTGGATGTTTACAAGGTCAGATATTGAGCTAGTATAAATCAGCTAAAAGTCAGTGGAATTACCGGCGAGGATCCAGGCATTGTAATAAATGCGACTAAATAACAAAACTGAATTTTACAAAGATGTATTTCATACTTCATAATGTTTCTTTTTTGCATATTGTGTAAATCTATTTTTATTGCTTTATTAAATATCTCTGAACAAGGATGGAAAGTGTAAGCTACGTGTTGAGAAAATGCTGATACAAACACTATGGCTGCTAAGTGCTACAGAAACATTAAATGTTGGATTAAGTAAAAGTGGTCAAGTCCTCTGGCCATAAAGTTATCTTAGGAAATGAAACTAAACATTCCTCCTGCTGAAGAATGATTAAGGAAATACTCCTCCTCTCAAACCATTTGATGAAAAATGAATGACAGTATGCAAAATTATTTTTATTCTGTCACATAAATCCTGTCAGATACTGGTGCCACACAGGATGCAGAACAACTTTTTTACCTGATAATGTGCATGATTATTATAGATTATGGACTTCACATTGATGGAAAGAAGATTCAAATGTTCAATGAGCCATATCGCTTTGTGACTCCTACTTGAAGTCTCACCAAGTAAATAATAATAATTTGCATATATTCTTCTATGTTTTCAGAGCACTTTGTAAAGATGGTGCTGTTCTGCCCACTTGCAGATGGGCAGCAATGAACAGCACCATCTTGAAATAGGCTGAATACTTCCACTCAACTACGAAGGGATCCTTTCAAAGGGAAATGAAGGAAGCAAAGAGAGCATCTGAATTTACAGCTTATGAAAGAGACTGGTAAATAATGTGGAAAAAAAAAGGGTTTTTTAAAAAATGTTAAGATATTTGAAAATGTTCAAAAACTTGACATAACTTTTCTTATTTGAAGGTGACAAATTTTTATTTTAATACTTTTTTTGGCAGGTCTAACCATCTCCAAACAGATTGCCCAGAGAGGTGGTAGATGCCCCATCCCTGGAAACGTTCAAGGCCAGGTTGGATGAGGCTCTGAGCAACCTGATCTGGTTGGAGATGTCCCTGCTCCTTGCAGGGGGGTTGGACTGGATGGCCTTGAGAGGTCCCTTCCAACCCTATCTATTCTATGATTCTATGATTCTGTAACATAGATGGGGGTGCAGCATGTTGTTTTGTTTAATCCAAATTTCAATAAAGCATGGTTTTTTTGCTTTCTCATAAAATAAATCATTAAAAAATTACTTTTACAATTGGATTTTATATACACATCCTTAAGCCCTCTCCAGTCCCCTCCCAAATTCTTTGATCTGCTATGTTGGCAAATTACTGCATCAGTTTCCCCAAACAAATTCTGCTCCTGACAGAATTCTAACCATGTGTTAGAATATGACAGGGTAAAATTTGCTGATGAGAGGCAACTCATGAGTGTCCAGATACTTTAAATGTGGCATTTTGCATTCCTGTCATGTCATATCAAGAAGATGAAGATTATGATCAAGTAAGAGTTAGGGGAGGAGAAACCATGTCTCCTCATTCAACCTTAAGCTAAATCCTCTATGACAAAACTTATTTTTGTGAGTTCTGACAAAAAAAGATGATGCAGTATGACCCTCAGATCAGAGTGTAATGAGCTAATGCTTACAGCTTGTTCTTACAGGCCAGTTTATAAATAGCTCCTACTTAACCGCAGGTACTTAGGGAAAAAAAAGTTTACAAATTACATTAAAAATCAAATTGTGGAAATACGTGAAAATTTAGCCCACAGTCTATTTTCTTGTAAAAGCTAGACTTTTCTTATTTAAAATAGTTTAAAGGCCTTATCTAAACAATCTGTCACTTCCATTGACCTCAGTAGGCCCTGCATCATGGCTTAGGGTAAATGCAGCTCTTTTAATGTCAGTGGAATTATTTTTTGACTGGCCAGTTAGTCTCGCGTGGAGATACAGTAATATAAATCAGTGGAGGATTGTATGCACAGGGCACAGTGTGATGTCCCTGGTAAAACTAAACAATACAGATAAAAATGTGTGAAAACAGTGAGACAAAAGTAACGTGATCAATAAGCAACAGCCATGCAAATGAGAGAAACTGTGGAACTTTGGTGCAAAAATTATAGGAAAAAAAATTGGTTGCCTCAAACAGCATATTTTAAATTTCCTGCTGTCTGCCTCAACTAGAGAGAAAAGGTGTTAGTTATGGAATAGGAAAAAACATATAGAAGAAAATCCATTTGCAACTTGAATGCTTTGACAATTTTGGATCATGCATGCAAAACATTGAACCATTCTTTTATTAGATGACAGCAAGTGAAGTTCATGCAGCTTCAGACAAAAGATTTCTGAACTAGGTACTTGTTTCCTTCACACAAAATAATAGTTTTAAGCATTTCTGCTGTTAGTCTGAAAAGAAACTGTGTCATTTTAGTTTTCTTTAAATTCTCCTCCTCATGAGAAACTAAACATGCCTTTCATGACTATCTGAATATAGATGACCTCCTCTACTGTGAGCACGACTGACTGGTTTTCCAAAAAGGGCACCCTGAGGTAGGATAGAAAGGAGACAAAAATGATGCACCAAGAAAATGCTGTTCAGAAGTCTGCTATAAAGTGTTTCTACAAAGCTCCATAGGAAAAAGAAGAAATTGACCCAAAATTTAAACATGCACAGAAGAACTGAGGGAGAGTGTGGCTTATACAGCCATTAAAAAGTTTGCTTAATACTGAGCTGAACTCAGCAGTTCATAGGACCAAAGAGAATATACAGAGCATCACATAGTACTAATGGTGGTGGCATGCAGACACCAAAATTGTCAAAATTTGCAACCTGCATAATACCTTTGGTTGAATTGCTCCAACGGTTACCTTCAGAATAATGGGATAAAGTCAACAGATTGACGCATGAACCGCCTGCACCAGATCCAAAAACAGTTATTCTTAATGGGTCACCACCAAAGAACCCAATATTTTCACTAGTCCATCGCAAAGCTTGAATTAGATCAAGGAGGCCATAATTTCCTTTTGCTGCTTGGTCCCCAGTGCTCAAAAACCCTGTGAATGTAAAGGAAAAAAGAAAGGGTTAGCAAGTGCTCTTCTGAGTAATCCTGATTTCAAAAGTAGATGCTATTAAATATTATGCAACTACTTAATTTTCCATACTCACTGGATAACAATTTGCAATTTTACACTCTTCCTGAAACAAATTATTTGGAATTCACTCTTCTGGTCATCATATATTAATGTAGTGAAAATGAAGATATATCACAGGCAAAATACTCGTCTAAGTCTTAACAGGTCACAACTTATTACTCCGAAAGACTTTATGTTGATTGCTCTAAGTTTAAGAGTAAAGGTTTACAAACAGATATGCTGCCATCATTTTGTGAGTGATTTGGCCAATTGCAATTTGCACTTTTGTGCTTAGATGCAGCCATGAGCTCCACGCATACCTGAGAGGAAATGGCTCCACCTCTCTGTAGATTGCGTTTGGTTATCTCCCAGCAACACACTATCTTTTCCTTTTTTCTCCCCCTAAAAATGCAGGTTATGTCACAGGACAAGCCAGGTTGAACAACGTGAGGAGCTCTCAACTCCCTGAGCTCTGGTCCATAGTCATTAACCTGAGTTAATTGAATTCACATTAAATGCATAAAGACAATTTAAGCTGTTTCCATGACCCCTTAACATCAAAAAGATAAGAGCTCAGGGGTAATCCGAAGAGCACAAGAATTGCTCTCTCTTATTCATACTGGAAGAAAAATGATGGCATGTGTCCGGTGCAGGAACAACTGTTTTACACTACTCCCAGCAGTACCCTAATATTTAGTATTGTCGTTACTCTTGTCATTAGAGCCTTCTGAAGGCTCTAATGACTTTGAAGAAAGTCACTGTTGATAAAAGACCTTGCTTTGCTTTTGGATCCCATTTGTTGACATTACCACTTTTCTCAGCTGAACAAACGTTTAAATAATACCAGCATTATGAGCAACCCAGCACCCCCATTTACATATCAAACTGATTTAACACTTGCTAAATCGACAGCGTAACTGTTTTTCAGTACATGCTTTGTAGCAAAATGCAACCATTACAACAATTATTTCCACATTAATTGGATATTAGTGGGTCTTCTAGCTTCGTCAAAGTTCTACTGATTTAACTCTCTTGAGTGCAGACAGCCTACTCAAAAGAAGTTTACAGTAGTTTTTCAGACAAATAGTTCTCAAAGGAGTCCTACTGTTTCATTATGAGACTAAATGCAGCTTTTGATACATTTCTAAGAACAAATATATATGTGTGTATACATACATGAAAGGAGAATTTAACAAGAATAGAGATAGGTGCATGCATGTATGTATATCCATATATAATGAACATATCATTTATTACTTTATTATTCTGATTTGACTTTGAATGGCAAACTTAAATTTGGTATTCTGGCCTATGTGTAGACATTTATACTAACAGACCTTCTCTACTGTAAACCTCACTGAAGGCTAATTGGCCTCACTGCCTCGGTCGTTGAGCTATGCTGAATTTAGGGCGAGCAGCTTTGTTTGGGGAGGTCAATCCTGATTTTTGTTACCATGGAGAGGGAACAGGAAAGTAGCATAAGGTGCCAGGCCAGCAATTCTCCCACTTCCAGACCTAATGTACCAAATCTAATGGGCATGCTTCATTCACTGTAGCCGTAGTAAATTGTTACTCTGATACTAGACTTTAAAATAACCAACTACTCTGCCACATTTCCTACTTCACTGCATAAAAAAGCAAAGTAGCATCACTATGGTAGAAGAAAATACCTTGATATTCAAGGAAAGCCCAGAAAGGAAGTAATAAATATAATTAATTAGTTTTCATTTTACTATTACAGCTCAGTACTGAGTTGAGAAGAATATGATGTTATTTCACTCTGTTTTGTTTTCTTCTGCATAGCCAGAGGGACTGGTGTCCGTGCCTGAGTGAAAGGACAGCCCCAGTATAATCCTCCCTGCACAGCAGCGTTCATTCCTGTCTTCACGCTCCACTAAAATGTTGTCCCTCATAAATAGTTTTTAAGGACACAGAGAGATGATATCTTCGAGTCTATGATAGCAAATCTAATCAAAGCTTCCTAACCAGTCTCACTGCCTTTGCCTGCATGCTTGGAATTGAGGGATGGTACCAGAGACTGTAACAAAATTAAAATGTTGATATTTATGGGAACTACAGGATCCTGTGGCTGCCCATGCTGGGAAAGCCTTCCCCTTTCTTTGCATAAGTGGATAACTGCAGAAAACCAGTGACAAATCAGTTCATCGTATTGGGCACATAAGTGACCGCACTGATTTAAGGGATTAGAGGGACGATTGACAGCGGGCGTCCTTGAAACACAGGCAGCAATAGATGAGAGCAGTTACAGCAGTTACCAAACTGTGCCCTAAAGAAGTCCCTCTTCGCTTTTCCCCTTTCCCTGGCTTGCAGATTCCCTGAGCACAGACACGATCTGCTCTCAGCAGACTTGCAGCGCTTTTTCAAAAAGATCCTGTAGTGATTCCAAAACACTTATTAGGAAAATGGATGGTAGGGTTATAGCTGAGATACAGTGATCGCCCCGAAAGAAAACAAATGCTAACATTCAAACTTTCTGGACAAGTTGTTTTCTATGCTCTGTAGAATATGCAGCAAAGTGGAAGTGAGTAAATCTTTGCCTGGAAAAGCAACAGATGAAAATTATAGGTAAAGCCTTAAGGCAACCCCCTGCTGTTAAATGAGCTCACATCAAGCCCTGAAGCTGGATGGGGAAATGGGAAATCTTTAGAAAACTATAAATACACCAGTTTTAAAGAATCTTTGTGAAAAGGATCTTAAAAAGACAGCAAAAGAGGAAATGTCTCCTGTTGCTAAAAGTAGACATCAGGAAAATTGCATTCAGTTCAGGAAATATGCCAGAAGAGGGAGCTTTCAGTTTATTATAAAAAAAAAAAAAAAAAAAAAAAAAAAAAAAAAAAAAAAAAAAAAAAAAAAATAAAAAAAAAGAAAAAAAAGAGAAAGTATTAGTAATATTCTCCTCATTCATCTATATTAGACAAATTATGACTTGTGTCCAGAGCAACAGCTCCAATGCAAAAGAAATATCTCACGCCTCCTCAGCAAGAACCACGTTGGCTGACTTCCATATCTGCACAAGATGGACGATTATTGATGTTGACTTTCATGACATGAAACATTTCTATCTCATTTTTCAGAACCATAAGAAGCCTGTTAATATCACCACCTGTTCATGCATTTTTTTTTTTGTATGCAGTAGTATCAGCATGGCTTAGTAGCATTCAAAATGTCATGAAATCAGAGATAGGATTGATAAAGCAGATGATGTTTTTCTTTCCAGTTTGTGTTTTGGTTTTTTTTCTAGTGAGGAGTGCCTCAGTACGGATAAACTCATCTAACTAAACACTCATAGAGAAATGCTTTAACACGCAGCATCATACTCAGTCTGTGGGTCTGTGGATGCTTATTTCTATTTATCACATAGATAAAACAGAGATTGCCACAGTATGTTTTGTCTTTATCCCAAGAGGACTTTTCAAAATGTAATTAACAGGGATACCATACATTTCTATGCATTTTCAAGACATGATCATTGCACTGTCTAGATATTAAGCCAGCAATTTTGAGTCACAGAGGTGAACCTGCTCTTGCTGAAAAGGGCTTGCGTGTCTGAAAGCTTGGCTGTTTTTAAACTGTATCAGCTAGTCTATTAAAATGCATTATCCCCCTCTGCAAATGCTGTCTTATTATTATCCTTGGATTGTCATCTCTGCAAGAATGCTGCTAGCATATGCTGCCACCTTTTGCTCTCGTAAAAAAAAAGTGAACTAAATTATTCTTTATTTTAGTTATTCCAGGAAGACATTTGCAAAAAATCTTACTTTTGCATTTTCTCTAAAAAGGTCATATTGAGCTAATTTTGTTCCATAATTAAGTCCTTCTACTGGAAATATTCCAATCATCAGCTGAACAATTGCTATTTTATATTCTGAATGGAGAGGTTATCTCTTCTTTTATCTCCTCCAAAGGAGCAGACTTTAATAGAATTATGGAAGTGAGGATGTGGTCTTTTGTGAGTCTAAGAAATAGATTTATTAAGCTCATTTGGACCATTTCTCTGTTACATGTCCGTTAGACAAACAGGCAGAATGTGCCACAACTAGGCCCTGTATTTTGTGTTAAGATAAATTTTAATGCTTTATAGGCTTATCTGCCTGGGTAATGATTTCTGCATGCCATTCAAATGAATCTTTTTCCAATATGATTCCAGCATTTTTGAAGAGTAAATAAAATAACAGACTAGTTGGGAAAGTTAAAATATTTTGTTGAAAACCTTAGTAGATTGAATTATTTTAAGGTCTGGCCTAAGCTGAAAATTCAAATTAACGCAGAGCAGAAGGCTAAGACAGAATTTTTCCTACTGTAAGGGACTGCTACAACCAGAAGATTCAATAAAAGACTAAGTGCAGGCTGGTGGGTATGAAAGTGCAATTTCACATCACAGAGAACCAAACCTTCCCTCTAATGAGTTCTGTCCATATAAGTGTTTCATAACCCAGCAACCTTCATGGCTGGATGAAAGTAAGGGGCAGAATGTCTTACTGGACAAAAAAAATAAATCTGCCTGCAAGAAAACACAGAGCAACAAATGCTACTCTGAAAATAAAACACAAGAGCTTATAAAAACTCATCTGACATCCTCAGAGGGTTATCTCAAAGAGCTGTGTTGCTGAAAGCTGTAACACTTAAGACTTTACTATTACCCACCTGTTTAGGCATCTATAATAATTTAGCTATGCTTCCCATTACAGTTCTCTATGCAGTGAAATATAATGTTTTACTGTGTAAAAAGCAAATGTTAAATTGTAGAGCTGTAGAGGCGTCAATGCATACTTGAATACCGGACATAATTTCAGGAAAGAATTTATTTTCCCTCTGGATTGCAAGTTCCTTGGTTTGGACTTTAGTTTGACACCCTCTATTAATATTGAATGGTAATTGCCACGTACAGAAAATTTCAGTTGCCCTTTAAACTATACCTACTCAGTTAGAAATGTGAGCAAGATAAGCAAATTTTAACAATATGGTTAAACTTAAAGAGCATTTTTTTTTTCATCTTAGACATCTCTCTTGAATTCGCATTGGCTAGCTAATCTGAATTAACTACAAGGGCAGCAGCACTGTAAACATTACTGTATATGTGATATTCATGAAGCAGAGGATACTGCTCCTCGCTTTGCTGACCAGCGCATCCTAAAACATAACATGTTTTAGTAATGGGTAAGGCGACTAAAAGGACTAGGAACTCCCATAAGGAAGAGGTAGGAGAATATAAACTGTTCAGTGCAAGAAAAATGTTCCTTCGTAGACATCTGCAATATACCTCTGTGCAAGAATCAGATAAGCAAGTCTTCTAAAAATGCTGCTCAATCAGGAGTTTTGTATCAAATTCATTTAATATACAAAAAAGTAACCGCAACATTAGCGAAGTTCTCATCTGTTTCTGTAGCTTTCTGCCACACACATATTAGTAATAAGATTAATGATTTCAGAAGTGCAAGATTTTAGTTTAACTCCATGGAATGTGCAACGTATCACCAGCCATTTCCTGGCTATTTAAGATACGTGAGACACTGCAGTTATATACAGATTTTATTTTAATTTAATATATAGAAGATAAATTAATGTCAGAATTTTTGTAGGTGGACACACTGTACTTTTAAACAATTAGAAGACAAATGTTCTGTTGCAAAATATTTGTTAACAGACATATATTGTCAGGTTGGACAGAACTCTGAGCAACCTGATCTGGTTGAAGATGTCCCTTCTCCTTGTAGGGGGGTTGGAAGGGATGGGCTTTAGGTTCCTTCCAACCCAAACCTTTCTATGATTCTATGCTTTATATACATGTATTTGCAAACTATTCACTTTTCACGTAGCAAGGTTACATGACTGGTCACATAAATTGTTTGAAAACTTACTTGTATTTTCTGATACAATACCATAAATTGTATAAATTAAAGACATGTATCTTCCATACAATTAGCCTGCATTGATTTTTTCAGCCCACAACTCTAGTTTGGGATGTGTTAGGCTTGCATTTCTGCCGTGATGAAGTTGTGACTACCAAAAGAGCTGAATGTGCCATATAACACTGATTGAAGTGATGGAGGAGACCAGGAAGGGTCCTGATACAAAGGCAGTATAATTGCAAATGTTCTAGAGCTGCAGAATTTTTTTAATTTTTTTTTATTTTTTTTTTTTAAACAAAGACTCTCTTATAGAATGAAAATCCATTCATTCAATATGGTTGGACTATGTGGCTGATTTAAAAAGAGCACCTCGGAAGCTGAAATGTTTTTTGTGTGTAGTTGTTGCCACTATTCACCTAACCTCACTCACTCAGTAAAAAGGTAGGAAACAGCCCAACTCTTAAATGGCTTAAGCTATAAGAACAGCACCTCAAGGTTAAGTGTATGAACAATAAACTGTACTGCGAGCAATGTGAAGCAGCTGCAGTAATTCATTAACTTACCAAACTCTAAAGTGCTGCAGCTGTGAGGCAGAATTGCTTAAAAATACCAACAGCAGCAACTTCACTGGCCAGTGCTATTGCCCAGCAGTTAGCCTTTGGAAATTCCCCTTCATTTCACCAAAGTAAACAATTTACAGAACTGAATCTGTAAATATAAGAACTTGTAACCATACCCTTTGTCCTTTGGCATTTTGAAAGTTTACATGGATAAAAGTGTGTGATGATGGACAAACTCTGATGTGCTTTTTCAGCACTACCCTTTTACTGCTGGAATTTTTAACACTCCTCCCAGAATACCATATCCTTTGAATTAATATCAGTGAAGTGACCAGAGCCTAGAAAAACGTTGGTCCTTCCCTTGTGTCTCTTTGAAACCACAGAAGTTTTTACCTCTTTGCCTTTTACTTAATTCTTTTCCCATGAGGGGCTAAACGAACTGAACACTGCAAGTTACAGAAGTCCCTTACAGGTGTTTCACTCCAGCATCTGCCACTTGCCAGCACTGATGCGTTACAGCAAACTTCTAGTGTAGGGGCAGATTGCAAAGAGTGAAGTGTTTTACACCAGAGCACTTTATCCCGTTGTCAAAGATGTACTGGCATGGCTTTACTGGGTGCAATGCAGCCCAAAGCAGGCTAACCCTCAGTCTTTCTCCAAAACACAGGTTCTCTTTCTCAGGCTATATCAACGTCCTTCAAATGACAAGAAAGTCTGGATGAAGCCAGATTTTTTTTCCTATGCTGGAAAGATTATCCTTAACCATGACAGAAGGAAGGAAGCTGCTTAGATTTGCTGTGATATTCTTGGCATGGATGCTGTGGATGTTGAAACAGTCTGAGATTATAATTTCTAGCATTTGTTGAAGGCTGCGAGAAGAAGGTGACTCTCTGCCTTCAAAGTAAAGAGATTATAAAATTCTGAGAGTGCTTTCAAAATCTCTGTCTGTCCCTTCTTCATGTCACTGGGTATTTTCCATTCTGCCTTGCCTGTCATGTCGGGACAGTTGTGGGCAGTGTCTCACATTCTGGGTATTTTCTGTGTGCGAGACATTCATGTACCTGTCCCTGTGACAATCTGTGGGGTCGTGGTGTGGGGCAGGCCCATAGGACGAAGCAAGTCAATGTTTGTTTATAAGGTACGGAGCTGGCCGGTTTCTCCCCTGACAGGGCAGCGTGGCACAGCGTTGTTTCTCTCCAGCTCTCCCAGCCCGCACGTAAGCGTGACCAGTTAGCAGGTCACAGCTCCCACAGCGTGCGGCAGGCTCGTCAGACACGGCGCAATGGTGAGAATACAAAAAGTCAGATGGTTGTTAGAGCACTGTCAGCTGCGGAGACAAGTTTCACAGCAGCAATTCTCTAAGCCCGTGTGGTGGAGTTGGTGTCAGGTTGGGAAGTGTAAACTGATCCTGTGCTCTGCAGGCAGCTCGTGCAGCCCACGTTTTGGCTTTAGCGCAGGGAGCATGGATAAAAGGCGCTCCAGCTGCCCTCTGCTTGTCAGTCCTCTACTCCAAGTACAACATAGCCAGTCCCAAATGATCACCGAGAGATCAGCTTTGTAGCAGCTTACTGCAGATGATCTTTACTGAAGAGTCAAATGAAAGTCTGACAACAATCTCAGAGATACTTCAGAAGAGCTATATAGGCAATAGGGAGAGTCTTCTAGAATTGATCTTTACTACTGATTTTTGGATACCCTGTAAAAGGAAAAGGGAAAAGGAGACGGCAAGTATAGTCTCAGAAATACAGCTGCAAAACTATTTTTTTAGGATTTTAAGTGATATAAGTGATAAGGGTGGTGGAACACTGGCCCATGTTGCCCAGAGAGGTGGTGGATGCCCCATCCCTGATTCAAGGCCAGGTTGGACGGGGCTCTGAGCAACCTGATCTGGTTGGGGATGTCCCTGCTCCTTGCAGGGGGGTTGGACTGGATGGCCTTGAGGGGTCCCTTCCAACCCAAACCATTCTGTGATTCTGTGATATGTGCTAACACATATCAGAAATTAAAAGCCCTAAGAACTCATGGATGGCATTTGGCATGGGTGAATGTGAAAGACAGCTAGAGTATGTTTGACTGGATTGTCTCCTCTTCTTTAAAAATACAGAAAAAAAAAAAAGATGAGGTTTGTTATAGAAAAGAGCAGATATCCGTGAATATTTTCATCTTTGAAACAATAAGCAGTTCTGCTGCCACCAAAGAACATCTGCTTAAATGCCTTCCACAGGGTAAAAGTCATAGTACACAGCTGAGTCACGCTCTAGGGCAACACAACTTTTAGTTTAAACTATTTTTAAGTTGCATACAGACTTTTCAGAGGAAATTAACAAGGCTGTATTACTAAGTAATACAATAGCAATGCTTTTATGAATCAGTGTCTTTTGAGAACTTTAACAAACATATAAATAAAACCGATAGTCTCTAATGGATAGCATGGGCAAAGCCACATCTTATTATAGAATAAAGCGTGGAATAATAAAAATCAAACATATACTATCATTTCAAATATACTTAGGCAAAGCCCAAATGATAAGAAAAGACTACGTGGGAGACTAGAACAGTCCATAGCCAAAGCTGTGATTGGACTCTCCTACTTGGCTGAAGAAAGTGATGCCTCGAGGGACAGATTCTTACCTTCACCAGGACTGAGTGCCCAGCTGTTCCAGCCCTACTTACTTCAAGTAGTGCAATATGCAAAATTAAGTAGCCCACAGCACTTTGCACCAAATATCTGTCCTCTACTATGGTCTTTCACCATTCCCATTTTCAGTAGCAAGATCAGAAGCAAGGCATGAAGATACGCTAGTCTGTCATGCGATATGCCATAACTTTTAACTTTAGATGATACAATTAAAGGCAGCAGCTACAAAACTGGAAAACATGTTTTAGTGGAGAGTTAACAAATATCAATGTTCTTAACGGGCAAGGCTTTAAAAATCAAAATTGACCCCATTAAAAAGTCTCCTTTCCATTTTCCTTCAAGACGTGGGTAAAATTATTTCATTATCTCAAGATAGTCCAGATGGTACTTGAAGATCTTTCTACCCAATATATTTGAGGGATTTTTGCTATATAATGAGCTGTTTAATATGTGCAGCTACTTAGAACTACAAGTAGTTCAGATTCAGATTTCAAAAGTATCTTTTAGGTAGTACATTTTAATTGATTGTTACAGGCCAGAGAACACTTTTTCTAACTTAGGCCTGAAAATCATCTTTGTTTTATAATGGTCACTCTGGTTGTATGTTAGTATATCTTTTCAGTAATACTACTCAGTTTTTCAGAATTTTGAATATGTATGTGGATGAGAGAAAGGATGGGTTTAATTTCACTAGGAGGGGAAATTCGTATTTTAGAAATAAAAGAAAACCATAATTATGAGAGTTCCATTGAAAGGGCCAGCAGCATAAATTTTGATACTTCTTCACAGTGTTCAGATTTGCAGTGAGGGTCTAATCAATGCTAATATATATTCTATGAGCTGATGAAAGGGAAGTCAGAAATCTTCATGTAAAACTGTATATGCAAATAACTACTTAGAAGCTTAGCACCTATTTGAAAGTGCAATCTTTCAGTCAGAACACAGAAATTGTGGTGCTAATTCACTGTGAAGTCAAATCTCCATATTTGAAAATAAATAGAAAAAATTAACCATTGGGCCAATTTACCAAGAACTGCATTCAGTATATCATCACCTGCATTTTTAAATTGGAATTGGAGGCTTTCTAAAAATATGTCACTGTTCAGATAAAATTTAATTTAGGGAAGTTTTATGAACAATATAATACAGGTAGAGGTCATACCAGATCATCACAAAAATGCCGTCTCACTTTTGAATGTGTGAGTTAACATATGAGACTTAAATAATCCAGATCTGATTTCTGTAGTCTGATCAGTGCAGACAGACCCTTAAATGTACTGGGAATTTAAATAAGTTTTGAGAAAGCCTGAGAAATGAAGTTTTTCTGTCTTCCTTCTTTCTCTCTTCCTCTCCCTTTCTTCTTCTCTTCTCTTTTTGCAAAGCTTAATCTTACTTAATAAATATGAGCATTAATCTTGCACTTCTGTTATTGATGTGAATTTATAAATGTGTCCAGTATACTTACGGGCACACAATCCATTTATCACTTGACAAAACTTTAGGAATACCTGGCAATATTTTTACCCCTGTGATAACAATCTGTCATGCTTTCTACAGATGCTATGTGGTTGGTCAACACCTTGACCTACCTGTAGCATTGCATCCACATCTGTTTCCTTGTGCAATACAATATGCAACGGTAGTACGGTAAGAAAGATTACTTTCTACTCTGTCCCTTCAAAGATCTAAAGGTATATGTGTCTTACAGAAGACATTGCATTTGTGGCTATCTTAGCCTGCATGTAAGAATAACTTTGGATAAAAAAAGTAAGTAGAAAAAGCAGCAACTCAAATTTCAGTTTGAATTGTAAAGTGAGATGCGTTGGACCACACTGCAACACAACTGTAATTATATCGCATCAGGTTATACATCACGGCTTGCTATTGCAGCTGCCGTTTGTGCTTATGATGGCAGAAATTCTGAATCTGTTCTTACCCAGAGAAAAGGACTTGTCCAAGAGTGAGAAAACTAAGAAATATAGCCGGTTTTCCACTTGTACCTGTGGGCCTCTAAAAGTCTGTGGGCTACTTCTCAGGGGCTAAAGATCACCAAGAACAGCAAACCAATTAAGAGCAAACACAAAGGTACTTCATGACTATCCGACCCACGAGGGAAGACATCGAGAGGCCTGTAACAAAAATATGTTGCACACAGCTATCTTCATCCATGGGCCTGTGCTAGTGAGATCCTTACACTGTTCTCATTGCTGTTATCTGAACACCAGAAACATTTGTAAGAGCTTATATGCCTAGGCAGAGGCATCAAATCTAATTTTCTGGTAAATATCTATCAGTTCTGGTAAAAAGCGAAGTAAGAAAGAATTAACTGGATCACCATATGCCAGTTCTGTTCTTACACTGCATCCTGCCTCTCCTCGTACAATCTTTGCTTTCTGCTGTGTCTGAATTCCCTGTTTGATAGGGCAAGATGCTTTATCTGTTCACAATGATTTTACTGCCCTACAACACACACTCTGTGTCTTAAAGTCAGGGAGCTGAAGAAAAGTCAAGAACGGGGTAAAGGTAGCTGTTACAGAGACAGTAACTGCCATTTACCAAAAAATAAATGATTGCTATTAAACTGTTCCTCCCCAGCAGAAGCCTGAAGGATTTGGCCACTGCTGACTGTACAGCTGTTACACTAACAGTAGGACATAAACGATATGTATTAATATATATAAATCATACACACAACTCCTGTATATCTCTTCAGAGCAGTCTTATAAAATACCTGGTCATATGCATATCCCTTAACTTTTCCAGCAACAATTTAAGTAAATAGATGTCAAATAATTGTCCTTAGTCTAAGGAAAATGAAGGAAAAAAGGCTCAAATCCACCCAAAGTTAATTGAGGCTGGAATCACCGCAGCTCCATCCATTGCAATTTCACATTGGTGCACTTCAATTAATGCATAATAAGAGTGCAAAGCAATATATACTTATAGATTCAATGTAATCTGTGAAAAAATCTACTCAAAGTAGGTTTCTGGACTACCAGAAGAACAAATGTTGCAGTACTCCGAGTTTCACATTTCAGTTAGAACCTTGAAACCACAAAAGCAAAGCTGAAATACCTTTATTTAAGGGTATTAGTAAGAAATACTTTATACACATGGGCACACACAGACACCTGCTACCAGCATGCTGATCTTCAGGCTTCACTAATAAAGTTGCATTCACCAATAGAGTACCAACACAAAAATATCTGAACTGTTTCCAATAATGATCTCAAATGTTTATTCACTTGCTGGAGGGCAAGTTTTTCACTCTGTTTTGTTACAACAAGAGAATTCTTTGAAAGATTGCCCTACTGCAGCCTCAACTATATGCAGAGCTCTAGCTTCCATAAGATGTTGCATCCTTTCATTCCGCTCCGTAGTGACTATCATATGCATTAACACTACAGCATCTGAAAATATGCATATAGCCATCTACAGATGGACCAGGCTCATTGCTATTCCAAATCTAACCAATTCTAGTGAAGTAAAAAAAAAAAAAAAAAAAAAAAAAAAAAAAAAAAAAAAAAAAAAAAAAAAAAAAAAAAAAAAAAAAAAAAAAAAGCCAGTTCAAACAAAGCAAGGGTGTGATTCCAGGCCCTTAATCTTTTGAGATATGTGAAAGCATGACATTAATAATTGCGTTTATAGATACCACATCAAATATATAGCATCAACAAAGTGGCCAAACAAACTAATATTTAATGGGTAGCAGAAAATAATTGATGTTTCAGATAATTAAGTATGTGAGATGACTGGAAGCCAAAGTAAGATTCTGGAAATCTTTGGAAAGAAAAATGTCTGTACATATGTCATCCAACTCCCAGTAACTGAGACTGCTCTACATTTAAAGATTTCTGCAACAAATGCAATGAAAGAAAACCAGTCTCCAGCTGAGATCAATATACTGTTAAAGATGCTAACTTTGCATTTACTGCCCCTATATTGGGTTCACAGTGGGAAGCCAGGTATTCAGTGTTGCCTAATTGGAGAGTTTCACATAACAGCCTCATCTAGCAGGGCTAGCTTCACCTTTTTGCTGTAAGAAAACAGAAACCTGGTAAGTAGCAAAGCGATGAAAATAAAAACAACAAAACCTAAATGATTTCATTTTTCTGTCATGTACTTTAAAATCTAACACTTTTTTGAAAGCTACTCTACAATTATAAAGTAATACTTTGATACAATACAATTACACGGTCTTTGAGTAGGAGGATTCTTTTACGGGGAGGGTAATATTCTTCAGTTACTCACATTTGTATGAAATTAGGTGTCTTGAAGCTTACAACACCCACTTGCAGCCAAACTGAGAGAAGGAACATGAGTCAAAGGTCACAGGGAACACATTCTCAGCCCTGAGCAAGAACTGAATTTACACAAAATGGTCACATCCAACCAAACAGTGCTCAGAAGAGGACAAGAATGTCAAGCAGTTCTAGAAGGCAGCTAAGAAATATTATAGCAAAGAGTTCCTTGCTCAGAGGCATCAGTTTTCTATTTTGCCATTACAATTCTTATAGCTTACTACAAAGTAAACTAACATGCACGGTGTTCACACAGTAAGTAAAACGGTGCTTATTTGTTTTTAACACTTAACCAAATACTACAGTTTCTAAAGGCACTTTCTTGGCCTCAGATGAGTTGGAAAATCTAATCTGTGCTAATTTTCCCAAAAACAGATGGTGCATGAATTAAACTGTGTAGACCCTTTTAAGCTCCATTCTCACTAGGTCCCTTTTGGGATAACTAATGTTCATTTCTGAAAGCTCTGTTCTCCTGCACTTATTTCTCTTAAACAACTGAAACCAGCCTCCTTAATTGTATAGGAAGATACACTCAATGGGAGAAAAGCTGCAGAATTTGGGCCTTCAAGGGATTATGTTATGTATGCAAAGCTTGTCACTAAACCCAAGATTTTTTTGCACAGACAGTACAATGGTATCTGAATAATAAGGTAGTAGTAATACTCAGTTCCTAGGAACAAGGAGACACAGCACAAAGAGGGGAGTGACATACCCAAGATTATAGAGGAAAGCTGTGGCAGAACAAGTAGTTGAACCTGCTTCTGAATTGTGAGACCAGAAATAGGATCTGGTAGACTTAAGATATGAAATAGCTAGAGAATTATTATACCATTGTACACTGAAGATTTTTTGCAACCACACGCTCACCTTTAAAATTCCAGTGTGAACATTCTTTTAACGTACTGTATAATGTAAACTGGATGCTAACTGATGAAATAAATTGAGTTTTAATAGGCTTTGCTCAACAACACACCCCAAATGACACATTGGTAATTACCATCAGATCTCAAGCAACATCCTGACAAAGTTACTGAATGTAAAGTGCATCTGCTAGATTGCAACGGATTGCATTCTTGGTACGCTCAAGATTTGTCAGAAAGTGTATTTATACTCAACATTAATTCTGCTGACTCCAAGGATTGTTTCCGTTCACAAAGGCATCTCTGACACTGCAATACAGAATCATATCCCATTTCTGGCAATGTACTGCTAGCAAAATACCAGCTGTTTTCAGTGGAGGATCAATGTGATACAATGAGTTGATGTGCTGGCTTGATTAATCTTTATATGATTTCTCAGCTTCTAAAGTAAGATGTGCATAACTTTATATTTGTAGTCAATGGTGTAGAACAGCACTTGACAGTTAAAGTACTTATGTTCTGGTTCTTTACTCATGAGACAGTTACTGAAGAAAGAAAGTTCTTCTCTTTTGTTAACTTCTGAAAGCAGCAGTGATGGGTTGACTACATAAACTATAGGAAGGAAGAGAGTGGCTCAATGACTAGCAGTTTCATTTAGTATCAATCTGTATCTCATTGCTGTTTTCCTCCATCCAGAATAAAAGGTACCACGTGGCTTTGGCTTTTCAATGATCAGTCAAAAATGATGATGAATCATAATTTCAAAATATTAATTTTGAAAATGTTTTGCTAATTCTTGTGGAAAAATCACATATTATTTAAGAAATAACTAGACTATGTCCCTAAATGTTTAGAAGTAGTTTCCATAATTTTAAGACAATGCATTCCTCTCTAGGATAGAAACTAGAACTCCTCCTTTTTCCTCCTCAGTGGCTGGAATACTGTGCTCCTCTGTGCTGTCAATAAGTCAGTCTCCAGCTATCATAAAGGTAGATCTGATCAAACCTTGAACTTTTCCAATTCTTTAAATACAGTGTTTTCGTTAATTTTCCCCGTGTCATTAGCTATGTGTTAAAAACTAACACACACATATTTGTGTCTGCTTCATTCTAACCCATTTTTAAATACTGCAGTGCACTGCCCCAGCTATTGTTTCACAATATGTATACATCATAGTCAACAAAGTGTTATATTTCACACTAAAAGTGACTGAACACAAATAATGCTGTGCAAGGTATGAAAAATATTTACTTTAATCCTTTAAATCACTTTCTGACAGCAGTTGGGATCTGGCCATGTAGGAGAGTTTATGCTTCCTTGTAGGTCTGTCCTTCTTCCCAGAACTATGTCAAAATATATACAGAGCATGAAGAAAAGGTGCTGTGTACTAAAAAAATGTCAAGTAAAAGAATGCTATAGCTGGACAGTCAAAAACTTTGACATAAGAGAAGCAAGTGTGTTTGATGTGTAGTACTGCACATCATTATTTGTAACTATATGGCCATTATTTTCATTGATACTTCTGCATTCACAGTGTTCTAGGTGACTTAAAAGCTATTTATGGTAAGTCCACAGGTATTGTGGGTTGCACCTAACTTCACAGAGCAAAGGACAACATCAATCTCCATGCATATCACAGTATCCATACGGATACCTTTTCCACACGTAGATAGAGCAGGTATTGACCAGTGAACAAAACAGAGTAAATAAGGAGGCACAGTTATTATCATATAAATGATAAGAGATCAGATGATAAAGTAACTGAGTTGGGATGTAAGGATGAACTTGCCCAAGACCTATATGGAAAGGCCATCCAAAATTGAAACTTTCATCTGTCATTTCCTATGAATTTGCTCATGGGGATTTTGCAATGCTTTCAAGAACAGATGATTGTTTTCTGAGGTAGTGAAGCCAGTGAACTTAGTGACGATACTTCCATTAATTTCATAGACTCTGCATTCCTCATTTAAAACAGGGATTGAACACTGGTACATTTCCTGCTGTTTATTGCTGTTGCAGCAAAATCTTGCATATATGTTTTAAAATCAAAACCTTAAACCTATTTGTTCCAAAGTGATTAATTGATTGGAGAATATACTTAAAAAATAATGAAAGATTTGCTTCACAGCTCAGCTATTGCATCTATTTACTAATTCCAATAATACAAAGGGCAGAAACGGGAGTAGCAGTTATTTGATCACTATATTGGTTTCTTTCATCTGTTTTCAAATTTCTAATCAGATTACCTTTTCCCTGTACTCTCACCATGGAGGGGTGAACAGAATGAACTTTTCACCCCTACAATCTTTTATATTAAAGCAATTGGTTTCCTACAAGCTAAAGAAAAAATAATTATACAATCTTCGTTCCCACTGCAGGTACCTAGCAGCTTTTAAATATTATAAATGCATTCTGGCAAAGTTAATGTACCATAAAATCAAGCAGACTGTATCACTCTTTGATACATATACCTAGTAAGCCATCACTGAAAATAACAGTAATTTATGCTGACAGATTATTCATCCATACCAAACCCACCCTCTCTGTCAGGAAAAGTATTTTAAGATACAAAAACATAATCCTCTCCTCCTATATGTTTTCTCCGAGTCTATTATTTACCCAGGATGCAGTGCCTGGTTTAAGTCCTGCTTTTAGTCAATTTTATAGCACAACTGAAACACTGGAAGTCAAGTGACTCCGTGCAAGGTCACGCAATGAATCTGTACCTCCCTGCAAACCCGAGCTCGAATGCAGCTCCTTTGCCCTAGATCATCCTGCGCTGCTTTTAAAAGCATTAGCCTCAAAAAGAAGTTGGTCTTGCAAATTCTGTTTATTGTCATTAAGGGCAGGTGAAGCCTTGGTCAGGAGGATCAGCTGGCTCCTGTGACTGGGATGCAGGGAAAACTGCACTTGTAAAACCAACTTAAAGTGGTTGCCAGTTTCCTCTTTGTTGTCACAATCCTACTTATCTTTCACGCGAAAAAACAGTGCAGATGCCAAAGTCATAAAAAGTATTATATGGCCCTGCCTGCCGGCTCTTCAAGGTGGGTTGGCAAGGCAAAGGGCTACAGACAGAAAAATGGAGTAATAAAGTTTAAGTAGTGGGCAATAATATCCACCTGCAGTGCTGCAATGCCGATTAAGAGATTGAAAAAAAAAACTCCCTGCGGCTCTAATTGGATTTTCTTGTGTTGTGTACAGTCCTTGGGGACCCCGCGCTGACAAAGCCTACTTCTGCTGCCTGTTTATCCTACATGCGTGACGCCATATAACGGACTCATCTGTACGACATACAAATTCTGATGGTGCTGTGGAGCTCTTGCAATACCCTTTAGAGAACACTCTGTATTACTTAGAAACCCACAATCTGATAAATTAGTGTGACACAATACAACACTAATGGCCATCTAAAAATACCTTATTTACACTGCAGTAAGAACAATAAAATAATCAGAATGCAGAAGTCTACGTGTGGTTATCTAACATATAAAATCCTCTTAGACCTTATAGACTGCTAACCGCAAACATAGGTAAATTTGAGGAAAAAATGTAAAACACATGCTAAAAATTAAGTTTGGAAAAGTAATATTTGAATGGGAAAACAAAAAGCTGTTGCATTTGAACCACATCATTGTCTTCTGCTGAACTGAATCTGTTTTAATTTACTAAGCTTTGTACTCTAAAGAAAATTACAAAAGCAAAATTAAGACCATTCCTGAGTCTACAGACAGCCTTCACAAGTGTTTCCTTTTCTTCTCACAAATTTCCTAAACTACAGACCAAAGCAACAGACTACTCCTGTTCACTGCTGATGTCCGACCCATTAAACAGGAGAGAAAGCTGAAACCGTTTCAATTAAAGGGAAGAATACTGCAACTATTTAATGGGAAGAAAACTCCAAAACAAATGAAATATTAGAAGACTGGGAATGTATTTATACTTTTGTAACAAGCAGGAGGAAGCTGGAAGGATAAAGTAACAAACTTCTCACTCTCCCAATAATTAGAGCGTTGAGAGCCAGGATGGGGAAATCAAGAAGCTGGGAACAGAGAGGTTCATCTGTGATTCAGCAGCCCAGAGCTGACAATTGCATTTGAGATTATTGAATACTGTTTATCAAATTTTGTTCCTTGCTTATGATTGTCTGCTTCTTTCATTCAGACGCTTATGGCTTCCTACACGACCTGAAGATTTCATAAGTTCACACGGACCAAGCTCTTGATACCTAGTGTTTTTGGAAACCACGTTCGTGGCACAAGGTACTGAAGGGACAATCACAAAAAATGGGGTTGGCACCTCATTTAAAACTCTGACAAATAATAGGGAAGAGAGAAAAGATCAGTTGCATTTACCAATGGCACTAAAAAGGAAAGGGGCTTGCGAACGCAGCAGCAATAAAACAGAGGCAGAGAGTATAAAAAACACTGTAAAGAAAGATTAGCTTCAGAAAAAATGTAGACTGCTAAACCTGAGGAGAAATGTGAGAAGACAGGATAACAATATGTTTAGAGATTTATCCAATTCTATCCCAGTTAAGTCCATCACAGGTTTGCATTGCCATACAGCAGCCAAACGTAATGCTTCTGAAAGCATGGCTCAGCACTTGTTTAGCAGTTGAAAGCTACTAAACAACCTGGGTGTCACAGTGTGTCTGCCTTATCTGGAATACAAAGGAAAAACAAATGGGAGTAAACTCACAAAAGAGAAACAAAAATGATAAGGTGCTGAGGGGGGAAGTGTTTGGAAAAGATTAAAGAATGGGTAAACAACACAAGCTAAAATGAATATCGTTTGGTCAAAAAACACCCGAGGGATGACAGGTATATCACAGTATGAATTATTCAAGTTGCCACATAAGGTTATCACTAATAGCACCAAAATAAGGAAAAAAAATATACTTGTTGGTTATGAGGACTGCTAAAAATTAGGGAAAGTTTCCTGAGAGAAGCAGTGGCATACCTCATTGATCTGAACATTTAAGACATAAAGAACTTGTAGATATAAAGCACCAGAAAGTTTTGCATTGGTGGAAATAGGGAGATGAAGAAGAAAAACAGAGCTTTTCCCTCTCTAATTTCTTTAGTTCTGTGTTTCTGCAGCTTTGCAGATGGCATGATTGATAAATGATCCTTACAATATTTTACCATCACTGTGCTCCTGCTTTCCAGTAATGAGAAGACTTTCCTTAAAAGGGCAGCATATGGGAAGCTTTCTCTGCTTTATAAATTTTATCCCTGAAGCAGGCTAGCTGCCAATTATTGCAGAAGGTTAGAGAACCTGGAATGTGAATGCACAATATGCTTTCTATCCCCTGTATAGCTCTCTAGAAAAAAGACATTTGTTAAATAAAGAATGCTGATGTGATTTCAGTAAGGCCTTAGAAGCAAGGGTCAGGGTTTGCTGAAGAATTTTGCATTTTCTGTCATGAACTGCCATCTAGGAAACCTCCCCTTCATGCCTCCCTTTATTTCCAGAGACAACAAAACTAACTTAATCCATTACATAAGTAGACCAAGTTACCAGAATTTACTCTGATTAGTAGCTCTTATCCATTCCTACTGACACTTACATGTATCTACTGCTCTTCATTCACTGAAAGTAAAATAACAGAGATCTTGGGCTCTCCAGGGGTCACATAACCATTGGAGAAGGGCTCAGTTATGCAAGTTTTCCCAAACCAGGAGAGGAAGTAGCTCCCAACCTTTTCAGAAAGCAAGCAAACATCCAAGCATGTCAACAAGCTTCAGGCTGAAACAGTCTCTGAACTGATTGATTTCCCTTTTTCAGTGCAAACTTTGATGCATTATGTACCTTGGCAGCATCTTTTGAAAGTGGCTACAGAAGCATATGAAGCATTCGTGCTGTTTACCAGTTAGAATTTGGCAAATAACTCCTGTTTGCAGGTGTTTAGGATTAAAAATACATTATTAGGAAATGTCTCTAATAAAATTTTTCTTTTTTTTTTGTTAGATGGCGAGATCAAATCCATGACAGATGAAAACTGCAATCATGATAGTTATGCTTATAATCCTATGAAAAATAGCTATATTTGGAAAATAATTTAATAGTTCTGCAGTCAAAGAGCTCTAGAAAACTAAAAGCCAAACAAAAAAAAAAGGGTAGTTTTTCAGCACCTGCTATTCAACCCCCAGCTGCCATGTTCATCAATCCTGTGCAGCCACGAATGCCTGCAAGCATACTTCAGCACAACTGACACCTGCACACACACATCAGCAACGCTATTAGAGGCTGAAAAGAGCATTTATGAAAGCTCAAGGGGATAAACTCTAAAACCCACATGCACTTTACTATTGCAGTTGTTAACCTGCACAAGTGTAGCTGCAAAAACATCTGTTCGCGCGAGTGGAGGAGTACATTTTAGAAGGAAACGTGATTGAAAATTTGGTTTCCAGCACACAGCGACTGAATATAAAACTGCTGAAGCAGGTGCAAGGGTCAGCACTAGTCAGAGGAACAAACTGGTGTCACTCTTTAATGCACTAAATTTTCATCAGTGGAGACCAAGGTTCAATATTTGAAATGTATCTGTTAGGCTATAGCCAGCTTGTAGACAAGTTAGTCTACAGTCCAAAGGGCCGAGCACTCCTCAGTGCTTGGCAGCTTTTTCTGGCAAGTCCTTGTCAACGAAATACGCTGCTTCAGCTTGGGAAAAGGGGTACTTTGAAACCAGCTTCAGTACTCACCGAAGTCAATGTAAATTGGATCAGGATCCCATGAAGAGTATTTGGACTGTACGCTTGACACTGTCAAAATACTCTTAAGTTTCTCATTTGCAAAAATAAGACATTTAGAGATCTGAAGTGGAAAGCGTTTTCAAACAACTTAGGAGGACTTCTATATTTAGCCTCTGCAAGTACAGAATAAAATCTAGAAGCGAGAGTGTGCCACTTAAGTGGCACAGAGGCAGGGAGACAGTTGAGCTCAAGACAGACCCTGGCTTCCAGGGCTCAAATTGTACTGCCAGCCCCGTCGAGGGCTCCAATTTACCACAGATCTGCTAAACAGCTTCAAGATGATGCCTGTTCACAGGGCTGCACTTCCACTTTCTTTAAAAACCTGAGGCAACTAAGAATTCAGCATTTAGTCCTCAGACCTGATTGAGCGAGGAGTTTGAGCACCCGAGTACTTAGATTTAAGTGCCTTGCCCAATCAGGGGCTAAATGTTGAAAGTGATTAAAAACCCCTCGTAGTCTGAAGGAGAAGTCATTACAGTGCTCGTGCATAAATTCAGATTAAATACATCTCCAAAAAAACTTAAGAGCTTTGGAGCCAATTTGTAAGAAACCAAGTGGCAGTACAATTAGTGAATCGTGTAAGTCTAAACATTGCTCTTTTTTTTTTTTTTTTGTAAGCATAATGAAATAAGCTTTAGATCTAACCCCAGGCTAAGTGTATTTTGAAAAAGGATAGATGGCAGAAGAAAAGCAAAATGCTTCATGGCTATGTTTGACTCTCAAGGCTTTCCTCAGAGGAAAACAGAGTTGCTGTGGCTGAGAACTAAGAGGGGCGTGCATTGCGGCTATTATTTTTCCTCTTTGCCCTCTCAGCACAGGCTACTTTCTTTCCCACAAATAACTCAAAGGTTATGAAATGCACTCTTAAACAAAGCCATGATACATGAGCCATGCTTTTACCTCATTCATTATCGAAAATGAGAAACTTGAAAGTTCATAAAAGGTAAATCCGTACCACTAGATAAAGCATAATAATATGAATAATTTTCAACATACTCATCCTGCTGGCCTTTTCCCAGCTAAAACATTTCAATCTGTCCTTAATGAACCCCCACAGACTAGGAAATTATGTCCGGAGGCAGGTAATCCAAAAGGATTTTGCAGGAGCCATCTGTAATAAATCTGTTTGAAGTTTAGTTAATCTGCATTTTAATAGTTCACCAGCCAGGAAATTCAAGATTTGGAAGCTCTATCAGATGAAAGTCCGTAAACACGAACAACTCAGAACTCCTACTCACTATAAATAGGCTTCCTATGGACTTCAACTGAGGAGATGTTGTGGAACTTGGACAGCTCTGCATCCACAAAGCCTGATTAGGGCAACTGAATTATTTGGGCATTCTTTTCCTTGTCCTCTATATTAATTATATCAGCAATTGGGTGAACTTTGCTGGCTCTGTAAGAAAATCATTTGTCACTCAAGGTGGAGAGGCCCTTTCTGTGTCTGCCTGGCAGCAATCCATCTGCCAGACAGCTGGGCAGCTCCAAAAAGGCATTGGCCCTCTTATAGGCTGGTAATCAAGTTTCTGGACAGTTTAGCTACCAGATTTTTTATTTATTTTTTTTTTAAAAGGCAAACTATTTCATGGTTGAAGTAGGCTGGTATTTGATAGTTTTTATACCTGAAACAAACTGAAAAGTCAAAGTTTGACAAAGCCTGCCTTCATAATGACGCTGCAGGTCTGTAAAGTGCCAAGCACATCTTTGATAATAATATACATAGGCAATGATGTCAAAATGTGAACAAACCAAGGTTTTGGTATGGGGGTACTTCTTTTTACCTCCTTATTTTCATGGCTTGGTAAGCCTTCAGAGAAGAACTGTTAAAATATCTTCTGAAGAATCCAGTTCAGACTTCAGTGTTTGGACCCAATTAGATGAAGGTCAAAAATGTTCCCAGAGGTATTTCCAGGCTGTGTTACAGTTCTGCTTTAATTAGTGATTTCTCCCCTCTGTCATAAGCTGGTTCCTTCTGCTTGGACTTCAGTCCTAGGTGAACATGTGCCTTGTTTTGCAACAGACAAAAAACCATGGACCACATTTTTGTGCAGACCAAATTCAGTCTTTGTGTGACTAAGCAATAGTCCCTGGGGTTAAAGGCAGCTGTGGCTTTTACAGCAACATTGAACTGGTCACATAACTTGATCGCACAAGGAGCTTCAACAACACAATGCAACACCCCCTCCCCAAATCTAGCATATATACTAATGCCCTTATTGGAATGCAAGAAAAATCACCCCAAAGAGGAGGCCAGTGTGTATTTCCACATTTGAAGCTTTTTTTCATCAACAGACAAACTACCTCCTGTAACAAGTGCAAGCTGTTATCTTACCCATACACAGACTGATTTGAGATTTTCCTCTTGTATATTGTTTCACCTAGTATATGACTCTGAGAAATAAATAGCTATTCAAGAGCACTGCTTGAGTGCGTCAGGACACAAAGCATCTCTCCAGCAGTAGGTGGCAAGCCTCTCTTGGTTTGTCAGCTGCATCTTTTCCTCAGCTTGAGTCAGATCATAGCTCCAAGCCTCATTTTTTTTTCCCCCACAGAAGAGATGAGGATTACAGTTCTCTCTTCTGAGGATTATTAGATGACTACTGGTATAAAATGATATATACATATCATTTATTAATAATATGTTTGTAAAAACCTCTGAGGCTGTTGTAAGACACTTACACGGAGGTCTTTTGAAAGGGGAAAAAAACCCAAACCTAACCAAACCTTAAAACCCCAGAGGTTCTAAAATGACAGTAACAAGGGATAATACAGACAACTCCATCAGACACTGCCTTTAAGAGACATTTCAGGTAATAATAAATTAAAAACCTGTTATTAGCATGGCTGTCCTAGGGCCTCCTGTAAATCCATGCCTGATAGCTGCGCAGTCAATCATTAGCAGACTGCTGATGAATGACTCATTACCTCTCAAACAGTTACTTATGAGGCCAGATTTCAATTTTTCAGTATTGCATTAACCCAAAGATAAATACTGCTTCGGTCTCATCGGTGCATGATCTCTGCCTGCTCAACAGCTGCACTGGTAACATTCCTTGTTTGCTCACCAAAGCAGCACAGCGAGCGTGACAGCAGAGATGGCATTTTGAAAAGAGTATCACTATATGGCATCTGTTCTGAACTGCCTGATTTTTTAAGCTACCTTGTAAATGGCAGGTTATTTTTCACATATCAAATATTTTCATGTCACATTTTCACAATATCAGAAACCTCCTACTCCGTCGATTGCTGCATAATTAAAAGGATGGACTAAATCAAATAAAAATTTTCCCTGGTTTTAGAGATGGACTAGGCAGGTATATCTCTTTCATCATGAGAGTTTGGAAAAACACAGACTTAAAGCTTGAGCTGTAGGATTTCCATCTTCATGCACAGACAGTTAATATTAATTTCTTATGAAAAAGAATGACAGCCTTATTTAAATTCATTCTGTAGGTGTTCCACATATAGAAAGGAAATTACTGTCACTAAAGGCAAAATCAAAGGGCCATTTTTTGGCTACCATCTAAAAGCCAGTGAAATACTGTTGATTCAGATTTGGGCTCCATTTCCATGGTTGTGCAAATTTAAAAAAAAAAAAAAATTAAAAAAGTCAGATCTTAGTTTATTTCACACTGAGAAAATACACTAAAGAGATCTGATAGATCCTAAATGGATAGCTCCATCGCCAGGCAACTTAAGATGCACAAGTGGCAGGGCTGGCACCGCTCCGTGACTCCTGCTGTTCCAGTCTGTGGGAAGAGCCTGGTTTGCAGCACAGCTTCCTCACGGGAACACACATTGGATATCAGATTCCAGGTGCATACGTATTTGTTACTTTTTAAAACAAGCCCATTGTTTACAAATATTTATCATAGCTGTAACTTGAATCGAGGAAGGTAATTTGCAGTGGTCAGAATAAGTATTTCAAATTCCACTGTGGAACTGTTATCTTCTCAATTTTATATCAAGTGACCACAGTAACACGTCATTTAATTAACTGTCATCTACATCATGCTCTGAAAGCATAGTTTTATTGTCTTTTCTTCAAAAACTAGCTGCAGCTTTAAGCTTATCTTTACAATAGTTTTATGCTTATCACATTCAGGGTTTTGTTTTTTAAAAAAATCTTTTTAATACAAAGCCAATGTAGTGTTTCATTAAAGAAATGTAAATAGGCTCTGTAGATAATTTTGTTCATCTGAGTTGGTTCAGACCTTGCTGTAATCTGAATAACCTGATTTAGCTGTAAAAGATGGAAATGAGGATGCTGAATATAAGAGAGAAAGCATTATAAGAAGGTTTTATTCTAATTCTGATTCAACAGCAACTGTGTAGCTCTTGGTATTTTTGGAAAAGCTGTAGATGGCTAATCTTAGACTTGATGAATGGAGGTTACAGTGCTTTTAGGAGGAAAATAACAGGAGAACAGAATATTGAATCAAATGAACAAGCATATCCTCATGAATAAGCCTGACAAGAGAGACGTCTGAATCAAGCATATGGAAAAACTACCTCTCAGTACCTAGGTACCTATCTATCTGGTTCATTTATTTCCAGGTCAAAACCCAATTAAAAGTAAAATGTGCACAAATTACATGTCAAAAACAATGAGTTGTTTTAGAATATACCCATTTCTTTTCATTATGCAATGAGAGCAGCCAAAACAGCCAAGGTAAGAGTACTCCAGTAAGTAGTACTCTCTGACCTGAGATGAACAATATGTAGAAACATTTACAGATTCACAAAGTCTGCCGCTGACATTTTCTGTGATTCAGAGAAGAAAGTGCATCTTTGCCTAGCAAGGCATTTAAAGGCCATACACAACGTCCTTCAAACTCTTCACATAAAAGGAATTAATATTCAAGCAACCCTTACAGCAGTGATGAGAGACAAGGTACTTTCAGATATTTCAAAATTTCCTCTGTAAATGCCTCTTTTAACTAAGTCAGTAAAAATTCCCTATCTCTGCAATTCAGATAATGTACACCTGTGTAAGACACACTTACACATGTGTGAGAAGAAAATAAATTGCTAGTTTGAAAAGAAGGAAACCACCCTGCAAGAAACTGAGAATTACATGTGTCTAATATCTGTGCAGAGCAGCTAACATAAAATTGTGAAGCTGGTGTCTCATCAAACTTGCCCATAGGTAGACAAAACACAGCTGTATGTATCTGTGCAGTAATTCAATTTAACAGTGAATGCAAGAAGTATCACAATTTAAGTCAAATAGACATGTACCTATGTCTTTCCTTCTCTTAAAAGGTAAGAGATTTCAAGAGCAAATTTCCTAGTATTTAACCATGTTAAAAGTTAAGGTTTATGTCATTCAGTAATTTAATTGCCAAACTGAGTTACAGCACCACAGTTAGTGGTGTTACACCTTTTCACCCTGACACTGTCCCAAGTGTTGTTACGTTCCCATTTATTGAACCCCCTGGATACTGATGTCATGGCTGCAAATTGGCTTCCTTCCCAACCTAATTTAGACTCTCTCTAAAACAAATGTAATATTAAAATGCAGGCAAGTGACCTAAAAATGACCCTGGAGGGCAGGCCTGCAATTTCCTGAATCACACTTTCCTTATTCCCTCATTTGTAAAGTTTCGCAACATCAATTTTTATACTGTTGCTGTTTTATTCTGCCCAAATGATTGCTGAATACTAATGAACTGTCTCTCTTTGACAAATGAGTTATTGTTTGATATATTACATTAGGGACCTAGAGACTACACTACTTAGAGATACTAGACATTTATAGAAAATATATTTACATAATAGTATACTATTAGCGTAATGAGGTCCCATATCTGGAAATAAATAGGGGTTACAAAACCCACAAATTTTGGCAGTTATACTGTATAATATTTTATAAAAGAAATGTAGGGAATCCACAGAAAATTACTTTCTTTCCAAGTACGTTTTCATTTTGATGTTTTATCCTACACTAGTCAGCCATGCAAACGCAGTGGACGTTACAAGTACGGTAATATCAGTATGCTTTGTCAAGGTTCACCACTGCAGTTATCCTATAGTTTTGCTTTATAACGTAAAGAGATACTACTAGGGCCTCAAACCCAATGTATGCAAATAATTCACCAGTGGCATATTTAATTTGTACACTCTTAACCACCTCCTATAGGAAAACAGATGGAACATGTGAAAAAAAATAATCTTGAGTGGCCTAGCCTCATTTGTATAATGGTGTAGAGAGCACCTGCTCTGTTTTGGAACTTCTGCACTGCTCATTATTAATTGTTGGGGTTTGTTTTTTAAATACCTAAAGAAATTCTGTGGAGATATCCCCTCTCTGTCAGAGGCTGGGAACTCTAAGAGCACATGAAGGGAGTCACTGATCGTCCCTGAAGACTAACTAGTCATCTTAAGTTGTGACTACATGTTCTTTTGACAAAGAAAGTATTTTCCTTTTTCCACAGCTAGATTTATTTTTTCAATTGAAACTCCTAGAATATTTTACATTCCCACTGATTAAAGAATTTTAACTGCAAATCCTTTCTTTAATCAAAGTGCCTTTTTCCTGCAGTTTATTCTGACCACGTATATGAGAAGCCAATATTGTAAAATACTGCATTGCATACTGGCTTCGTTATTTCCTGGCAGAATTTTCCAGTTGTAGTTGCTGTGCAGGAGCACAGAGATCTGAGCTACCAGAGACTGCTGTAACAAGGCTTGTAACAGAGCTTCCACTTCAATCTGGGTGGAAGACTGAGATCCAAAAAGTGCACTAAGCTGTCTCTTCTTCGATTTTTAAGGCTTTCTGCACTTACATTGAGGCATCAATATTTTCCCTTTGTTCACTATTGCTTGCTGTAGGTGGGTTGGTTTTCTTTTCATAAGCTACTTCTGAACAAAATCTATCTTTGCTTAGATTTACTTTACTAATATTGTCTGGCATTTCTATTTGAACCTCTCAGCTAAATAAATTTATTTCTATCTTGTGCTCTGTGGAGAACAATGCACCTTCTGAAAGCATGAATGGAGCTCTCTGTGTGCAGCAGTATATACTTTTACCTGGTTCAGATCATAGACTATAATGCGACAAAGGGGAAGGATCTTTGATTTTTTTCAAAAATTTCAGATTGAAAATAGGAGGAAGGAGGTAAATGTGATGCTGCTCTGTTGAACTCATGTATTTGTAGTCATCAGGATTTGTTTATAAGATTAAGTTTTCAGAATTTCTTTATAATCATACAATGTGAAAACTAGCTTCTCTAGAAATTCATTTATACATTTTATTACTATTTAATTGTGTCTTCTCTTTGTTGTTTTTGTATTTGACATATCATCGTTAAGCTGAGAGAACAATTCCGTAATGTAAATCTTTTTATTCTTTTGACACTTCCCTTTAAGAACTCGAGGTATTTCTCTTTATGTTTGTTCCCCACAGCTGAGTCAAGTGATACTACAGATATTGAATTCACCAATCAGCAGTGTTACAGCGCTGGTCATTAGGACCTAAATATTTGGACTAGAAATTTTACAAAGCAATAAAGATCAGGATAGCTCATTAAATACTCTAATCATTAGCACAGTCAGTGACACTTCTGAGAACGTGATATTGCTGTCCTTCAAGTTCTGGGCCAACTCAGCAATGAATGGATGCTTTTAAATATGAATAAATTTATAATAAATTTATAAGGAAATTGCCCAAAGAACCAATTAAAACCAACACCTAGTAGAGATTTTTTTTTCACTTAAAAGCCAAAGAAGTTGCTCTGGATAGTGTATTTACTTTGAAGTGATTGCTGACTTTTATGTCAGTTTTATTTCATTTGTTACAATTAAGTACTGTCCCCAGCGGAGTTCAAGGAAACATTATCTGCCTCATTCATTTCTATTCTTATTTTGACCACACAATATTTCAAATTAAATATCCTGTAACAATTATATTTTAAGAACAACATTTATTAAAGGAGTTGCTGCTTTCTCATATACTCTCTCATTTATTCTGTAAAGGTTATTAAGTTAATGCAACTGTCACTTTTAAATTGTGAGGAAATAAGCTCAGGGAGTATAATAACTAAAATCAAACAGAAATTAGAGGTTGATATGCTGTATATGAGTTAATGTTGGACGGACAGGCCATTTATTGAGTGCAATTAACAGGCTTGTGGATTGTTGGGGTATTTTTTTTTTGAGTTCCTTCTAAAGCCATAACTAAAATAAACTACTAAAACTCAAATAAATTCCTTTTTAAGAACAGAGCACATCAGGAAGCCAGTACATATAGTTCTGGACTTGCAGATATGATGTAACTTAACGCTGCTACCTAAAGAATGGTGGATACCAATCTATAAAAACCTGCAGCATCCCACAGTGATTAGACCACCCAGGTCATTGCATGCTCAGTATTGAAATAGAACCTTCATTTACATCTACACCCTTTTAGATCCAAAACATTTTCTTGCGTTTATATCCACTTTTAATACAGTTCTTTTGAGAACAACTATTCAAAAAATACAACAGGGAGAAAAGTGTGTATCTATACCTTGCTTCAGCTTTTATTTTGGAAGTGTTTGAAAATATTTTTTCCATGTCTCTCAGGCAAAATATAATAAAGACAACAGGATAATAAGAATAGTGATTCTAAATCTACGTCCAAATTTACTGCCAGAAAAGAAAAATTCCATTCCACTGGGAAGATCAAAACCACTCAAATTGATATTGTACATGACGAAAAACATTATCTTTAAACTCCTGATCTAGGTCAAAATATTAAAAGGAAACAGCATGGTAAGTGACAGCACGTACATGTGAACTTCTTCATTAAGCGCATTTTCAAAAGAGTCACTCAGTGATTTATTGTGACAGACAGAACGTGTCATGAACCCCATGTACTGGTGTTTTGGTAATCAAGAATGGAATTGGGTTTCAAAGCAAGTGCTTTCAATGAACCTTTAGCAGGAAGCTAAAAGCTATAAAATTAATAGTTATGAAACCTGCTTTCCTGTGACTTTTGCTCTCTACTAACGGCATTAAATTCACATGGTAATTTTTCCTTCAGTTGAAATATTAAGGTGTATCTTCATCTTCTATCTGGCTTCTCACTCTCAAGAAGCATGTACCTACCTAACACGTTTTTGGATCTTTAACTTTCAGTCATATTTGCTTGAAATTGGCCAACAGATTAATGAGTTACCAGCATGGGAAACCAGATAGGAGGCAGTACAATAAAAACAGCTGACAATATAATCACTTAAGCCTTGTTTCTTTAGCAACCAAAAAGAAAAGTTTCCTTTGATACAATTTTCGACTCAAGCTTGAAAATAAAAATACTCGAATATTGCATTTGTAAATTAAAAAAAAAATATTTTTTTTTTACTATTCTGCTTATAAGACTTGGTTTAAGAAAACAAAATAAAATAGTAGCACTAAAAATTTAAGAAACAACAAAATGACTTGGGCAAAATAGAATATCTTTCAATAAATTGGGCTGGAACATGAATTATTGTTTCTTAGATTACAATAAATAACACTACCATCAGCATTAATAACTATTTCAATGATACACAGAGAACTAACCATGAATATTTCCCATCATATCACCGCCATCTCAAAAAATCTCATTTTAATAACATGTAGGATAGAAGGCTGCTTAAGGCACATTGTTTCTGGTCTGCCACTGTTATGATGACGTATTACATCAACTAAGCAACGAGGCTACAAGGATATAGTATTACAGCATGTTGTAAGAGTGCCCCTCCATTACAGATGATTATTTGATACATCATGAGAGTGCTTTTGGAAGCATGGAGTCTGGGACACAGATCTGTTGGTAAGGTTTGAACTTTGCGAAAGTACGCATTTTGCTAAGAAATAATTTGAGGCACAGGTCTGGAAAACAGACTGCTAGGAGGAAGCACTTCATGTTACTGGGGTCCAAGTGAGTGCAAGAGAAAGCTTTCCATTCAAAAGGACATCCCCTCTAAACAGTCTGTATCTCAGAGAAGGAGACCAAAAATCATTATGGTATGAGGCTGTGCCCAAATGTCTTCAAGTGTGGAAAGGAAGATGTTTAAGAAGCAGCTGTAATGAGGGACTTGAAAAGAGATGATGCAAACAGGGAACTAACATTGTGACAGATGGATTAATGGGAATGAGACATAACAGAGGTGATGGGAGAGGATAACATTATCTAGATGTTTCTGTAGTCTTCGTTACTTTGCTTGCTTAATAATGCACCTGGAACTGGTGTAGCAAGGCAGAATCATTCCAAAGGCAAAATAAGTGAAATAAAACAGATTCTGTAGAGATACTAAAAACGTAGACAAACATTCAAGTGTTCAAGAAGAGAAAAATAATGGGTTGTGATTTTTACTGCTGGAGACTGATTTCAGACAATGGAAAAGCAGCACAAGTGGATGAACTCTAAAGAAGTGAAAGGTCCCATCCTTGCATAAAATGTCTCCAGTAATTAGACACGAGGGAGTCATATGGCGCAAAACGTGATGTGCATGGAATAATTTCTAACACACTTTTCCTAAATGTGAAGAAAGCTCACATTTGAGTCTAAAGGAGCAAATTCCAAGTTTCTGAAAGTCTCCTATTGGTCTCAGTATCTGTCTCAAACAAATGGGAGCAGAAAAGTTCAGTAGAAACACATCAAATATAATTCAAGACTTACTGACATGTTTTGATTTATTTTAATAACAAATCTGGGGGAAGACATTCACTTATTCTTCCTTATGAATATACTGAAAGGACCTCAAAGAGCCTCAGCTGTTTCTCACTTCTACATTGAAAGCACATTGCAGGGCTCATTGAAAACTTCTACATCTGAATTTACAAACGGTGCAGGTCTTTATAAACACTGGCCCTCGTTTTACACAGATTAATTGGTCATTTGTCTCCTGCTGTTCTCTCTTTTTATTAAAAACAAACATACACACACAGAGCTTTCATATGGTTTTATAGTCTTCAACTAGCTTTCCTCTCTGGTTCCTTGACTTCTGTCATGAAGCTGACTTTCATACCGGGGCACAAATCCACCGCCCTCCCACGGTGATGCTTGCCAGTAGACAGCACGAAGCTGGAGCTCTGATTTCATGTTAGCGCCGGCTCTGGCTCAGCATCCCGACAAGCTTCCCAGGGGCCGACACCGCAGGGAATTCCTGCTGAGGATTCAATTAGCGCTACGCAAAAGTCAAGTGGTGCCAGGCGGTAAAACATCAGCCCATGTCCTGCGTGCACGGCCTCAAGGCTGGGTTTGGACCTTTAATTTGTGACTGGTGCTCACCATTCCCATTTTAAAGGGCAAGTGTTCAAGGGGAATGGATACATGCCCTGCCCAACTGGGAGCAGGGTTCATGGGAGCGGGGTCAGCAGCATACCCAGCAGATTTTTTAGGAATTCAGCAGCAAACTAATAACTGAAAGCTGAAAACATATGTCAAAATGAAACTGGATAATGTATTTCATTTGTTTTTACAGGCAACTTTTTTCAAAAGTTGCACTCGCCTTGAATCTTTTGATTTCTCTTTGTCAATCATTGAAGGATTTCTGGTAGATTTTTGAAAATAATGACAACTTAATTAGTAACTTTAGGTGGAGCGGAGACTGCTAAACACATCTAGAAAATCAGTTTCTTCAAGCTGAGTATTCAAAAGTTGAAAGAGATAAACATAATGAACATTTCTGAAATGTCTGGTTGTCTACTCTGGCAACATGCTTCATTCTATTTCTTTAGATATGAGAGTGACATTTCCAATTGGAAGCTGATATGAGTTAGTTAGTATTTTCCCTCCTTTCTGTGAAGTACTTATTCCTAAATAGAAGACATTGCCCATCCGCCTTCTCTGCGGACCCCACAGGCATAGCGAAGAATCAAAAGTCAATTAAAGGATGAATTTGGCAGACTTTTCACACAAGTATCATATGGGGCATGTTGAAATAAAATAATGAACATGTTCACTGCCACTGGCATAATTAAAAAAACACTGGAAGATAAACTGTAATGGAAATTCAGGTTGCAAGATGTGTGTGTATTTGTAACGTTTAAGGGAGCTGAAAATATAGTGGAATTAAAATAGCTCAAGACAGTCTAATCTCTGCAGTGATGTCTGGATAGCACTTACAGGATGATATTCTGCAGCACAGGAGAACAACTGGGCTTTCTGGACAGCTTTAAGATGTACAGACGTGTGCATCTCCTCCACTTTCACAGTAAGCTGGAGAAATCCTACCACCTGTCTTGCAATAGCTTAAATACTTATCTGTAAGGAAAATAAATTTACTTTTAATTCTCCAATAATTTCTTTTTCAGAACTTCACTTCAGCTTTAATAAGAAATCGTTTAGCCTGTACCTTTACACTGAGTACCTAGGAATGACAGAGACTGCTGGCGAAGGAGCCAGGGCAGATGGATGCTGAAACTTTCGCTCCCCGGCACCAGGCACTATCATTATGTCAGCTGGGTCTGTTCAAAGACAGAAAGGAGATAAAGATGATCTGGATCCTTGTAGCTGAAATTTCCCTACTGCTGTGATACCCAGGGGGAGAACAGTTGGCTTACTGCAGTGATGAATGAGAAAGTCATTATTACGAGATACATTAACATTATGTTTTTTCCTCTACTGGCACTATATTTACCACTACAGATCTTCCATGTAGAAGGGAAAAGCACTGCTCTAACTTAATTTTCTACTGTTTTATCTGCAGTCTATGTGGCTGCTGCACTATACAGTATAGTACTTCACTGGTGAACAGAATGAGAACACAAAGCAATTTAAACTTTTTTTCCCATGGATCCCAACATCCATATTTGCAGAATTTTAGAATATAATAGAATGGAATAGAATAGATCTGGATGCCATTTACATCATCAAAACACTCATTATAGCTTAGATCTTGAAAATGATAGTGAACAAATGTGTGCCACAGGAATATAAATTAACCATTGTGATTGCTATAAAGCATCTGCATAACATGTACCAGTCAGGAAACCTGCAAAAAAAATTCAAGTTCTACAGGAATCTATTAGACTGTCTTCCACTCAAGCCTTCCTAACCTGGATAAGTCTCATTCCAGTGTATACTTACGCTCATAGATAAGTCTCCATTTACTAAAAGGTATTTTGGTCAGTCCCGTGATGGAAAAATTCAGGCAGTAGTAGTACAGATGGTTTACAATAACTTTACCTTAGCTTATTTTCTCCGCCCTGTTCTGCTTATTTATGTTCATATAGACTTTACATGGAAAGTTTACATTAAAAAGTCCTCTTAATCTTAGCAGCAGTAACAGTATCTGACCTTACAGAAAACCCTGAAAAGGCACTAAATGCCAAAGCTCATATACCAGGTGGGTTAGAACGAGTTCCTCTAAACAGCTCAAAATTGACCCTGACTTTCACCTACACTTACAAGCTTACAAATTCAGATTAAAAAATTGTGAGAGGTTTTCCTAAATGGCTTTCTTTTCTTTGTCCAGCTTGACCTGAAACTGAGATTTATATTTTAAAAATCGTCTTTATACTCCCTTGGAGGCTGCCTGAGCTATTTTAAGTCCCGTGTAAACCACATAGACATAACAAGGTTTCTTGCGATGTCGCTATATGAAAAAAATTGAAGCTTATTCCCGCCATATATTGCTCACAAATGCCTCATTGTCCCCTTGACAAATGGTCTGTGGCAAATTTCCAAAATCATCTCTTGCAGCACTGCAGCTTAAAAGATCCGTGCCACTGAATAGTCTCCCTCAAAGGCTAAAGTCTAGCCTCAAAATTCCAAATATTGCAGCTTAATAAAATTTTAAAGACTGAGAGACCCTCTTCCGGGATCAGCTGTCAAACATCTTTTGAAAAGAAGAGACATAAACAGCCTCCGCCCTAGAGTCTGAATGCCTTCATCTTTGGGAAAAGAAAAAAAAAAAAAAAAAAAAGACGACACAGTAAGGGGTGTTTTTCACAGAAAAAAAAAATAAAATCAGAAGATGCTTTTTGATGTTAAAATGACAGGGTTTTGATCTTCTGTTGAAGACTATGGCAGGGACACTTATTTTACATGTTCAGATCCTGTTTGTAATGAAAAAGCACGCTACAGTTATCTTTCTTCTGGTGTTTTTAAATATCCACTGCCTTTGTGGATCTTCCTTGGGAATCACATATATATTTCCATCACACACAGATCCTTCCCCTGATGTCTGCACTCAGCCTTGTCAACCCAGCAAAACAACTAAGCTTCATCTGAGATTTCCTCTTTGCCCTTACAAAAGAACAAAGGTCACAGTAGTTCATGACACTTCCAATTTTGTTTATTTCCTTCTAATCAAGCTTTATTACAGATTTTTTAGGAAGTTTCAGTAACACTTTTTGTCACCGTATGCTTGGAAAGCTAATCCCCCCGTAGTCTCTTCCAGAAGGGAAAAATGACTCCTGTGTGATGACTGGAGAAGTGAAGTGGCTCAGAATATTATTGCTTCCAGGAACTGGTTTTAGTTCCCTGGCAAGAAACTACAGTCCCCATGGGAAAGTCAACACAAGGCAGCGTTCGCACCAACTGCAGCTGTGGGTGAGCTTACCACCCACCATCTGTGCCCAAATACGTTGCACTGGTGGTTTAAGGTCACACTTGAAGTTGGGAACTGGAGCGACGCATGGGGACACAGGTCTTGTCTGCCACCTCGGTGGAGGAAAGGGGCAGTAGACTTATCTTTCAGGAGCGATGTGGATAATTACCCTCACTAGAGCTCATCAGAGTGCAAATAGGCATAGTTTAGTCCTAAACCATGACTGGCAGTCCTCTCCAGCCCCCAAACCCACGTCTGCAATTATGGATGTCTTTTACATTCACATTTAACCTATGCTAAATAAAGGTATCTCTTTTATCGTGCCTATCAAAGTTATTTTTGAATGTGAAATCCATGAAATCTGTTGCAACCACTTTAGAAGCTTGAAGAGAAGAATGGGAGCTATTAATGAGAATTAATGGGAGATGTACTGAAACCTGAGCTCCGAGCATTCCCCACGCTCTCAGATGTGCATATGTAGGCACTGAGAGAGAGTTTTATAACTTTCAAATTCCAAGCTATTAATCAATACCATAACACTTAGTGGTAAAGCTCTTGAGTAATTAATGCTTAGCTGAAGTTGTAAAGCAACGGGTTGTTTGTGTTGGTTCAAGCGCACCAGCCACTCCCCATGTTCCAACTACAAAGTGGTACTTAGGGAATAATCAATCATTTCTGCCAAGTTAGCAAAGGTTATTTATTTTGAGTACTAACCTCAAAAAATAGTTCAAACTACTCCAATTTCAAATACTTTTTCTATGCATTATGACAGGGAGCACAGAACCCCCTTATTTCCATCCCCACCATACTAAGATTAGAAAACTCAAAACTCCATTAAAACACCCCTGGCCTCATTATATATTTTGTAACAAAAAGGTTCCCTGCGGCAGCTTTGCAATACATTGCATTTTGGTTCAGCGCCCACAGAAATTAAGGAAGATACTCTAACAGCTTCCAGAATCCACCGGGTGAGAACCCTGTTCTTGCCCTTCGTTTCACAAAACTGGCAAATGCATATCCTATAGAAAATGTAAACGTAAACCAAGAGGCAGAACACAATTAAGCCTGTAGAACTAAATGAACCATTAGTTAACCTGACAATATTTACACTGCACTGGTAATTTGGGCTTTGTTTGAACAATGTCATTGCTCAGTGACATTTCAGTTGCATTGTCAGAAGGAAAAACTCTTTTATTTTTATTTTTAGCTTAAGTTCAGCGCGCTCAAATAAAGTAATTGAGTGATGGTAAAAACAAAGGCACAAGGACGTGGGGCTTTATGTTCATCAGAAATTCTCCTTAGTCAAAGCAAAGGTATGCTATAGTACACACAGAATAAAAGCTGAGCTAGATACATTACTGCTGCTGATCAGTAAGGCAGAAGGATGACTGATATACGGAGTCTAAACCTGATCTCTACTGCCTCTCCAAGGAAGTCATCCCTATTCTATCAGCTGGTGTATGCACATCATTCTCTTGCTCTGTTAACCATGCTTTAGAGAGAGTCTTAATGTTTCCATAGCATGTCAGATGTTGCCAGTGTTCCTGCCGTTTGCCTCAAGTCTGTTTGCTTATCCTGTATTTGAAACCCCCAAGTTTAAATAAGTTGACCATATCTAATTTCACAGAGTTTACTAAGGGCTAAAGCAGGAGTTTTTTCCTTGGTGCATGGACAAGTCCATTAAATTTTAATTCATATTATAGAAATTTCGTATATATTAAAATATATTCTTAAATATATTCTCAAATATGCTCTCTCTATAAATATTCTCTCCCTATACATAGATATTTATACACATACACACAAAAGGCAACTAAGAGAATCATACAATTCCCACTCTAACAACAGATGAAATTCTGAAGCTAGGATGGACTATTTTCCAAAGTGACCCTTGCATGCAAGTGGTTACTACTTATGGTGTCCTGGTGGAGAAAAGAAGACAGTAGAAGTATCAGAATATCAAATAATATATAAAATAATTTGTATGTAAAATTACAGTATTAGCAGACACTTGTTAAAGTTCTGAAACTGGCAGGTCTATGAATGGTATAGCTTTTAAAAAAGCATTTGAAGCCTAAATGATCCCTGCCAAATACTCTCTGCAAGAAATGGAGAAATGCCTACCATTTATGGGTAATTACTCATTTCCACCCATTTCTAAAAGCAGTGGCAGGAGGTGAGACATGAATTGTGCAGTGTTTCATTACATAAGGACACACCGGATCTTTTTTTGGAATGTAACCTGCCAAAATCCAAAAAGAATATATCTTATTAATAAATGATGCTTTCTCAAAGGCATTTTGCATTTTATAGAGTACAGAACAGCAGCTAGAAAGGGTAAGACGACTTCTAAAGCTGGAATGATGAATATGATGGTTCCCTTCCTGCCAGGTCTGCATTACTCTGCAGCCCCATGGTGCAAAGACTTGAACTTCAGAGCTATACACTGTGTATTCTGAAACTTGAAAGGCATGGAAACTTCACTGCTGACACCTGCTGATGACCAGGGAGGGGTTCCCAAGTCCTGGAGTGTCGAGAGACTTGCTGAATCTTAGACAGACGTCCCAAAGGAACACTACCATTCCTTAGTGAGCAATCATGGCTAGAGAGCAGAGAGTGTAAAGTCTGTTACAGATGTTTTTGTTAGGCTGCCTTCATGTTTTGCAGTTGTGGGTGAAGAGAATGTTATTATTCATGCTTCATAATGAATGGACAAGATAACTATGGCTACTAGGACTTGCGACAGCTTAGCTTGTTCTCACACTCCCTGTAATTCCTACGTAAAACTCTCTAGTTTGCGTAAAACTTGAATTCCAGAGGCAGAGCTCTGCCCTTCTAGACTCCAGGTCCAAAGCTCCAGAGGAGAAACCTCCACGCTTTGCTACGTGGCCATGACAAATAGCTGGGACTAGGAATCCAAGCAGAAGTGCAATCTAATCATTGCAGCAGGAATGCAATGAAGCAGGACATTTATGATGGAGTTACTGTGCTGCTGAAAGCGCCAGGGATAAACAGGAGCTCTGCGCAGTGTCACAAGAAGGTTAAAAAAGGAAATGCGATTTCTGTAAACCTGGGGATTCAAAAACTACATCAGCATATCCAATATGAGAATGATTTCACATATGAGAAATAAGACAGGTTGCTTATTACAGAGTGTTAGTCACAGAGTCTTCGGATGTAATTGCATGAAATGGGTAGGAAAGCTGAAAGTCTAATAACTATAGAGTCACTTCTTGCATATGGAAAAAGGGCAAAACTCAACACAATACACATCAATTAATTAAAAATTGGAATAACCGCCAGGAAAATTGCCTTTTTTTCTGAACAACTAAATGAGCAATAAGCTGTATGAGATGGACACAAATGTAGCAGTCTTGGAAACAGAAAAGCTGTAGGACTTTAATGACATGACCACGCTGACACAACCTATATTCAGCATGGCCAGGGGACTGGTAATTCCCAGCAGTGCCACAGCCGGCGACGGCCGAGGGAGTGAGTAACAGCGCTTCAGGCAAAGGGAGAGGAAGGAAAAAAGGCTCTGGATCACCTCCGTGGGTAAGGTCTGAGCAGGGATCCCGACTGCCATTTCCTCCATCCCCAGAGCTGAGCGCTGCAGAGATTACCATCCGAGCCTGGGCACGGAACAGCTGCGATGAGAGCCTGGTGAAACGGGACTTGTCGCAAGGCGCAGAGACTGACGGGCAGGCATCACCGCGAACAGCTTTGACAGGGCACTCTGATGAGGGCCTGCCTACGTATTGTCAGAATGACTGCATTTCTCTTAAAAATCTATCCTGTTAACCCTGGACTCCCTGGTTGAAAGCAGGCATCTCCCAAGCCCAGCTTGGGGTCAGTGAGTGCCAGGGAGGGGCTCACGCCAGCGTTGCCTGAGGGTTGTTTATTTAAGTGGGAAGCTTCAGGAACTAAATCTGGTCCTTTCCTCCATCAAGTACGTTTATCAGTTGAAGGATTTTTAAGTGGAAGGATTATAATTTTTAAAGTACCCCAAGTGAATGACGGCTGTTGTCTGAGTTCTCACAGAGCCCACTGGGAATTGTAGGTCAGCTGGACGTTTCAGTTTATTCTGCAGCTCTGATAGGGAAGGAAAGGAAGGATCAGCAATAACTCCACTCATATAATGTCTGCCACTGTGGGAAGTATACGGCACAATACATCTCTTGGTATTGGATTCCTGATAAATAAAATGAGGGTGGATATTTTTAATTTAGTATTGCAGCATGTAGGTCACAGGCAACACAGAGGCTTTGATGCTTAGAGAATATTCACAATATAATTTACCTTTAAGTTTGTTTGTTTACTGCAGAGCCTTTTTTTCAGAAAACTGTACAAGATCATCCTTAATTTTAATCATATATTAAAGTATTGCACTAATCATAAATACTTAAGGATAGTGACTAATTAGTGCTGTAACCATTTTTGAAAAAGGAATGATGCAATTTAAAATTGTAACAAAATAAGAATGTTATTTTTAACCTGTGAAATCTCTCAACACCAGCTGTCTCAACATTAAGCGAAAATATGCATGCCAGTCTTCTCTCTTCTTCATATTTTATACCCCTACTCATCTTTATATTTTATGTTGCTGCAAGCAAGTCCTGCCTATTCTAAAGTTAACTGTCATATCTTTCCAGGTCAAACACCAAACCTGCTACGGATTTCAGTTAATTAGTACCATGCTTTTTCATCTATATTTTTTTTATTATTGTTTTCTTAGGTCTTGGTTGTTTTGATATTTTCTTTTTTTCAGTCCCCCTCTTTTGGAAGATACTTTTGTTCCAGTGAAACCTCTCAGTAAGCTCTATGTAGTCCATACGACCAGCCACCAATCAGTTATCAGGATTTTCAACAAATTTTAACTCATCATTCTGAAGTCTCGGTGAAAACATTGTTTTTTTTCTATCCTGTATTACTGGTTATGAATACAACCTTATTTTCACTTGTGAATTTCTTGGAGAAAGCAAATAGCACTCCCTGCTAACTTCCCGAAAAATAATTTGATGTCAAGGGATTTTTTACGCTTGCTTTTCCCTTTCTTATTACAGAAGTTTACTGTATCACTACGTCAACAGGGAGAAAAACAAACCAATCCCCCTTAAACCCTGGAGTATTTTTAGGAGATCTAGAAAAGCAATGTCACACATGAAAAAACAATCTTGCAGTAATATTTAATTGCCTATATTCTGTCTTTCTGCTGTCATGAGTTGGGCTGCAATTCAGGGTAGAATTTGGCCCATTATATTTAACTTGTCTACACTTTTTTTTTTTTTTTGCAAAATTCTCACATGCCCTTGATAATTAATTCTGAGATCCAAGTACTGGATAACAGCACATTTCAGAAATTAAGAGAGAAAAAAAATAAAGGAGTTGTCAACATCACACTGAGTAATTCAATAGTACTGGAATATCCCGAGGGTGGATATGAATAAACAATTCATGAAGAGCTGGTAAATTACATTTCAGCTTCTGTTTATTGCAAAACTAGATACTAGTCAAATACTTAGCTCTATCGAATAAAGATAGCCCATTGGGCGTAGAATAAAGAGCATTTCTTGGGAGTTTTTCTCCCATATTTATTTTGTGCAGGATAGGTTTAGGTTTTTAAGCAGTCTTGAACACAAACAGATGAGATGATATCCGACAAGGTCAAAGAGGAAATCTAATGGCCTGCAGCAAGCTGGGTTAGTCCTTAATTCTTTCATAGTGTACACAAAAAAATAATGAACTAAAACTAGTATGTCTTTCAGTTTTTAGGTCGGTTTTTAAGATAACATGAAAAACGAATGCAATTTAGAATATCTTCACAGTACATTCAGAAGCATCTGTAACATTAGATGTCTAACAGATGAGCTAGTAGCATGTGATTGTTCTAAGACCACAGTTCATGTTCATCTTATAACCCTAAACAAAACTAATTTAACCCTTTGAAGACAGTCTTTATAGCAAATCAATACAGATGAGAAGGTCACCAAATACCATTCAGTGTGAAATCGCTGGCAAAGAATCACAGAATAATTTAGGGTGGAAGGGACCTCTGCAGGCCACCTAGGAATGATGACCTTTGAAAGCAGAGCCAACTTTGAAGTTGAATCTAACTTTGAAGTTGGATCAGGTTGCTCAGGGCTTTATCCGGTTGTGTTTTTCATACCTTTAAGGATGAAGATTATGAAACATCTCTGTGCAACTTGTTCCAATGTTTGACTATCCTCATTACAAATACTTATCCCAGTATCTATTCAAAACTTCCCTTGTGGCAGCTAAAGCCCTGTTTCTTATGTTGTTTACCAACACAAAATGCTCTACCACCTTGTCTCAGGTCACATCACTAATTTATGTAATACCAGGATAGCACCACTTAGAAAACTGAGAGAAAAAAAATTGGAAAAATACCAAATCTCCTGCTACTGAGTCAGATTGCAAGATTCACCTGCTTGTGGTTGAGGAATAGTCTCCTGTGAAATGATCCTGCTTCCAGTGAGGAGTAGAGAGCATTAGGAGAAGAAAAAGTGCAGAAGAAAGGTCACATGAAAGAGAAAGTCCTAATATGCTGAAGCCTTTACCAGAGTAAACAGAAGAATCACTTTTATTATTATAGTGCACGTTCATATATATAAAAAGCAGTATGATCATGACCTACTTGCTGCATAACATATGTCAAAGAACCTCATTTTAAACCAGGGATTTTTATTTTCAGACATATATTTACAAGCCTCATTTATTCTGTAGAATGTCAGTTTGATGCAGTCATCGGGACAAGCCTGAAATCCATTGTTAATTGCCTTAAACGTTATTTATGTCCAAAAATAATAGATCCAGTGAATCTGCTACTTTATTTCTCAGCAGTAACGCTGATGAATCAGTCTCCACGCTCCTTAAGTTGGTTGCCCAGTTAATTCCACAGCGTCCAATACAATTCTGGAGTTTTGCACTGCTTTTACAGAAGAGACCCTAGGGCTGCTGAAACGTCAGGACCATAAAAGCCAGATGCTGTTACTCTTGAGGGAAGTGTTATGAAAGAAAGCTAGCAAGCACCTTGCTAGCCTTCTCATGCCAGCAGGAACGTGCTTTGGGGCAGTTTAGGAGGAGAAAAGCGTGAGAGTAAATGGAACAAAAATACTGCAAGGTGAAATGGTGAATAAGCTTCTGGAGTACTTAATCAAACCATTGCAGCATTCGTTCCTTTAGACCTTGGAAGAGAGGTGAGGTGGGTATGTGGGATTGTTAGTCAAGAAAATTACCAAGATGAAACTCATTGTTAACTAAACCACAACGCTGTATGAGGCACCAATAAATAACACTGAAGTGACAATCTCTATAATGAGATTCACCATCATTCTCATCACAAAACAGCCTGATTTATTAGCGTGAATTGATACTGCAGCTAGAGACAGTCAGATATTAACTGAAGGCTGTAGGTAATTTGAACAATATTTTCCTGTTCAGATGTTACATTTGATTTGTTTCTACCTGCGACCATAGTTTATACTGACAGCATTAAAAATGGGTTACTGCACTGTGGTATTTTACAAAGGTTCATGTCGCTTCTTGTTACTTCATTTCATGTTGCACCATGACAGAGCACAGTCTGATACAACGTAGTGTGGCCTCCTATATTAGAAAGGGTCAAACATTTTCTAAACAGTAATATTTACATTGCAATGAATCTTAATGCAGCAGTATTAAATGTTATATCAAATTGTGGCAGCACATTATTTTCAATTTCTGTTAATTTAAGTGGCCTTTACGCTAAGTTACATCAGTCAGGGCTCTGCACCAGAAAATTATTTCTGTAGGAAAGAGAGAGACTGAGGAGAAAAAGATAAGAGTAAAAATAAAATAAACTGTCTTTCCTTCACTAAAATGGACCAAAAATAATATTTTACATTGGAAATTCCTGAGTTTGTAGATGTGCACACCTTTCTATGATCTCACTAAAGCACTCAGATGAGACTGTCACGCATGGTCATGTCAAAACACCTGTCTGTGTGTGTACAGGGTAAGGGTGCATGTTCCGCTGGCCTCCGCAGCTATTTCACACCTCATTTTCACTCTACTCATCTCCTTAGGTTATAAGCAGAAGGGGAGGTCAGTTTTTGCTCTTATAGCAACTCACTCACCACAAGTACAACCTGTATCTGGGTAAAATCCGAGTTGTTCTTTCCCATTTCATTTGATTTCTTCCAGTTTATAGTGACGTGACTACAGCCTTAGCTGCAATATTTACCTACAGACTTCGCGAACTTAAGATCGAATTAGCAAAACACTCCTAGTCCCAGATGGAGTTTTAACTTGCCTTTCTCCTAAATCACATTTTTAAAGGGCCACAAGGGGAGAGTTCAGGTGAAATCACGTGGCAGTTTCCACTTGCTTCTGGGAGCTCTGGAATTACAGAGAAAATTTTAGCATAGGGGTCCTGCCTGTGCTGCTGCCTTTCCTCACCATAGAGAATCCCGTTATTCCTGCTTGGAGTTCAGCCTATTTTGCAAGAATTTGGTATTTCCCATGAAAGCTATGGGAAGAAAGAAAAGCGTGTCAGAATACTGAAATAGAAGAGCGTCAGTTCTAATAAGAGCCACAATAAAGGCTGATGTTTAAAAACCTGGGAATATACAAAATCACCATTTATTTGATTGTATAACATATACTGGGAAATCAGGATTGAAGGAATGGAAGATCAAACATCTGGTATCGATAAGTTTCTCAGAAGCTTCGACTAATTAATTGGTGTCTGACTCTACAAATGATGCTGTTGAGACCCGAGTACAGACAAGTAATCTTAGATAATTTCTTACTTGGTACTGCATAATAGCCTAGAAATGTGAGCTTTCTGTGTGCTGACTACTACTGACAGTTGGCAAAAGTATAACTGTTGGTATAAATTTAAACCAATTTAACTTAAAACAGGTGTAAAAGCCTGTGTTATTTGGGCTTAAGCCAAACTCATTTAAGGTAATTTCAATCAATATGAATTGACTTATGTTAAATTTAATTAAACCAGTCCTAAAAAAAAAAAAGTTTAAAAAAAAAAAATTGAAAGTGCCTTGATGAGAAGTTGTACAGAATTAACTTAAATTAGGCTTAAAAATTACATATGGTAAATTATGCAACCATCTTTCATAGACGAGTGCCAGAAGTTAAAGAGGTAAGTCAGTAACCTGAGAGAGTCTGTGTTCCTAAACGCTGCCTGAACGAGCGTGATGGAGTCTGAGTCAGCCCTCCAGCTGCAGACCAGGATGGGAACAGAAAGCCACTCTGGCCAGTCCCTTCTTCCAGGACTGGTCTCACTACAAAGCACAGTAAACACTGGCAAGACCTTTCTTGGAAATTATCTATCAGCCTTTTTCTTTTTAATGAAAAATTGTAATTTCTCTAAATGTTAGTTTTTTCAATGAAATATTTACAAAAAATTCCATGCAGAAACATGCTTTGACAAAGCAATGTGGTTTTTTTTAAAAAAAATCAAAATTCAAATTAATTTCCTTTTAAAATATATTTTGCCATTGCCTTTTGTTTTCTTTGTTTATATTATTGTACTCTGCACCACAACTAGCGAGACAGTCAACTATAGCATAAGAGTTGAAATATTTTACTTTTAAATCATCAGACACATCTGCCACCCAGCATTGATTAAAATATGTTACTTTTTCTGGACTGAAACATACCCTGTTTAGTTTATGATGGAACATTCTGACACCTTGACAATCAACAATAAATAACAAGTGCCCCTAAAATTACTTTAGAAGTAAACCGAACTATTTCAGTTATACTGTTCGATATTATGTCAAATCAAGAGGAGCAGTGAAACGTATGGCAGACTGCCTTCTCTAACATCACAGCATGTCTTTTTGTACAAGTTCATAACAAAAACTCAAAGAATTTCCACAAAACAACTGAGCTTCCTTGAAACACCGTTTTCCATGAAGCAGCATTCTGCTTGAAAATTACTGACTACTTCTTTTCTCTAATTCCTTTCCATTATATGTACTTAACAACTCTTAAGTGTCCCTACAACTTGCAAGCGCACTACAAACCAGACACTCAGTCTCTAATAATAAATAAAAGTCCCAGTGAACTAGGAAAAAATTTCCCTGCATCTGTATCTTCCATTAAAATACATAGAAGAAGAAAATCTAATTTTGCCCTGAAGAAATAAATATAATTGCTTTATAATGTGATACATTAAACTTCTGATTACTTGCCCTGTCCTCAGAATACCTCAGCGTAGCACAAATTTTGATGCGCTGTTATGTAAAGAACTGTTAAAGGTGGGAGGTTTCCAGCTGCTTTGTAATTACCAATTTCACATAGCCCTCTCGGACTTGCTGTTGAGGGCGACCACCCCACCGTGTGGCACCCACCCGCAGGTGCACGCATCCCAGGATCCAGACAGCCAATGGAGACCACGGAGAGGCCAACCTCGCTATTCTACTCGCTTTAGCAACTGTCTTTGAGAGTTAAAACTGCCAACAGATGGGAAAGAAGAATACTCTGTGGCAGAGGAAGGGAGAGAAACAAGGTTCAAGTGAGAACCTTGGGAGCTAAAATCACACGTAGAGATGCCCAGGGTCAGATACCAGGGAAGCACGGAGGCACAGGCATGCAGCCAAATAACAGAGTTGGGCCATTGGGCAGGAACAACTGAACTCCACCTTCCTCAGAAGAAGAGGTGATAGGGAAAGGTAGGAGAAAACAGCAGCAGATGGGAGGAGGAGGAGGCGTGGAAGAGCAGAAATGCAATTAACAGTTTTCCAAGTGGTTTAAATGGTTATGAATTAAGAACTGCTAAAATTCACAGATAACAACAAACAAGCATTTTCCACCTGTAGGTGCCAAGTGCTCTGAGAGGAGCCACGCAGCATTAACTCCATCTGCAGAGAACAAAACTGAGGCATGCAAAGGAAAAATAAAAGGCATCTTGCAGGCCAGCTTCAGAGACAGCAATAGGGTCTGCAGAGCAGCTGCAGCTTCATCCCCAAGCCCAGCTACAGGTCATAGAATCACAGAATGGTTTGGGGTGGAAGGGACCTTTTTGAAGGCCATCCAGTCCAACCCCCCTGCAAGGAGCAGGGACATCTCCAACCAGATCAGGTTCCTCAGAGCCCCGTCCAACCTGACCTTGAATGTTTCCAGGGATGGGGCATCCACCACCTCTCTGGGCAACCTGGGCCAGTGTTCTACCACCCTTGGTGTAAAAATATTCTTCCTTATAATCAAGATCTTGTGTATATTTTTTCTAAGTTAGTAACTGCTTCTATAATTAGAAAAATACTCCGTGGACAAAAACACAGGCATGGGGGACGACCAGCCTGTACAAAAAGTGAGTCTACGAAGCAATGTGGATCAGAGTTGCGCAGAGCTTGAGAACGCCAGCTTAGGAAACAGTTTTCAGAAATGCCTGAAACGGCCTTCTAGACAAACTCAGTGACCTTATCCATTTAAATTAACTGAAATATGTGAACATGAGGGGGGAAGGCATTTTTCAAAGATCCTAAACTCACATTTTGCACAATTTACAGGGAATAGAAGGTTCTCAAACCCTGAAGATGGCCATCAGCATTTCAAAATATTTTAGCATTTAGTATGTAGCCAAGTCATTTTTAAGTACCAAAAGAACAACTCTTCAGACAGAATGTGTGCTAGAAATGCTACAAAATCTTGTAATTATAGCTGATAAAAATGTTAACTGATGTAATTACATTTGGGGAAAAAAAAAAATGTGGACAACATTCCAAGTTCCAGAAGAGAAGAAGGCAGACCTTTCATAATGAAAATGACTAACCACATATTAAAACAAACAAAAAAAGATCAGAGATGTTCAAGCATGTAGAAGTGAGGAAAGAGGCGACAGCATGTCCAGCTCTGACTCCTCTAACAGTGACAATGAGTCAAAGGACTGTTGTGGATTGCAGCGCGCTCCTTTTTTTCCCCACTTTCCTCAGCTACTCATTTTCTTGCTCTATTAAAGGATTCTGTCGGTGAAAGCTTTAAGGTCAGACCTTGATGTGCACTACAGCCAGTGTTCTACTCTGGGGTGGGAGAAAAATTCTTTGATTTTCCATTTTTATTTCTAGTTTTAATTTGACTTGATAGCTTGTTGCACTCTGACTTACAGCGAGTGTTTCCTATGTGAAGAAGTCACATCCAAAACTTAAAAGACTGTAAAAATCAAAGTTTCTATATACTGAACTTCACAGCCTGCCTGACCATGCAGGGACCATCTTGCCCTGGATGTAAAGAACAGATACCTACAGAAAATCCTCTCTGGGAGAGCTCTTGTAGGAATGCTTTATTCTAAAATTAATCAACCAGAGGCATCAATGACTACAGAGAGAAAAAGAAGAAAGTATGCATTGAACTACCAAACCTGTTGTGTGGAATGGCTAAATGGAACATCTGTACATTCCACTAAAACTAGAATGCTGCAAAGATATGAAGAATGAAAAGCTTTTTATAAGTGCTTCATGGTTTCAAATTATTGCTCAAAAAAGACTAAAAAAACAAAGAGTAACCTTTACACAGTAGATGTTATTCAAGTCCCACAATGGAAACATTCCCTTCCTCCTACTACAACCTATTCCACAAAAGCTATTTCAGCAAAAAAGTAAAAATGTCATTACTTTATGCACCAAACTCTAAAATAATGGCATCTCAACAGGGGCGTGCTGGAACTCAGTGCCTTACATAGCACAATGAAGGCCAAGAATTTATATGCCAATGCCTGTAAATGTTATTAAGTATAATAAGCTTTCTTTCATCTCTTCACAGGTTGAAGGTAATACCTCAACTATACAAATTCCATT
>WHYT01017354.1:266596-293994 GCA_009806455.1 Tetrax tetrax
AAAATAAATAATTAGGCAAATATATGGTTCTTTGAGCAATGGTAATTTATCAACATTGCAGTTACTTTGTCTTCTAATTTACTAGTTAAGCTCTTAACTATATACCTTACAAAGTCTGAAATCCAGTGCAAGAGAATCAATTTTGGTAGGAGAGATTCAGCTGAGGCATTTGTTAGGGTTGGTTTTTTTTAGAGTGATTAAATACTTAGAGTAATCGGCCATCAAATTATTTTTGGAGTTTAATGCGATTTCTAATTCTGCTATGCACTTTGAAGCATACAAAAGATGTTGTACAAATCAATATATGATCATATTGATTTTATTCATGCTTTAAATATTAGAGGTAAGGAGGAGGGGAAGGAAAAAAGATGGACTGATATCTACTTTTTCATGCCAGAAAACAGTGGGGCTTCAAAAATTGATTGGAAATAAATAAAAGCTAGCCTCAGGCGCACATTTTATATTCCCAGAGATGGTTTTGAAACATAATAAATTATTGGAAAGAGAGGCTTCGCATCCAGCAAATTAAGTCAAAAAGCCCTCCAAGGCCAATACCACTTATGCTCTGCACATTACTGCCAAAGATAAAGCATTCATTAAGGCTACATACTAAAGATAACACAAGCATTTGCAATATCAAAAGAAGCTGGGTCTCTGGGAAAGAAGTGAAATGATCTATTTCCTTTTCTCTAGCATATGTGGTAAAGTGCTTTTAGATATTGTTTTCACAACCTATACAAATCAATATTCTCCATTTAAAACGTACAGAGTGCATAAATACACCCAAAAAACTTGGGAGAATGTACTATCTGAACCGAAATCCAAGGTCAGATAATCTCAAATGAATGCAGCTGAAAAAATTCCAGTCCCTATGAGTGAAATGCTAATAAATTGCATTGCAGAATACACTGTGTAAAGAGAACGTTAACGTCTTTCTTCCTTAAACACAAATTGGATCCCTTTTACAGAAAATATATTCACTGAAGATTTAGCTCCATTATGCTGCATGATATCTAATATTCCATAAAGTATATTCTGAAAAGAACAATTTGTTTTCTAATATGCCTAATGGAATGCAATTTACGATCCTAAACACAAATTGGTCAGTGTGCTTAAGATGCCTATCTTTGCAAACAGTGAGAACTTCTTTTAAAAAGATTTTTTTTTTGCTTGAGCTGAAGCAAAAATTAGCTGAGTAAGTCCTCCTTGAGAAGTACATAAAACCATGTATCCAGAAGGCAGTGAATGTGACATTAAATGAATTTAAAATTTAAGGGGAAAATAACACATTTTATATGTCTAATAATTTATAAAGAAAAGGATATGGGTTTAAATTTTCCTTTTTGGGACAAACTGTAATTGTACCTTTGACACAGTCTAGTTTAAATTTATAGTTGGAATGAATGCAGCATCAGAAAAAGAGGCCTGAAGAGCTGAGTTAAGTATTTATAGAGCTACCAGAATTATCTATATACGGCTTTGAAATTTTGGGGCACATAAACATTAAATTGTGACTTTCAGTCTGATGAGTAAGGTTTTAAGTTGTCACTCATAGCCTGATCTTTTTTATTACCTCAATTCTTTTAAGTACTGAAAATGGAAATGTTTGGCATTATTTACAGCCAAAACTGACTTGCACTCATCAGTAGTTCTGAGATCTAAATCTAAAAGCAGAACTTTTAAGATGTCAATTGAACCTAACAATCTAGGGTTTTGGGCAAAAAATTACCAGCACAAAGAAACACATTCCCAGGTATCAGGAAGAACAGATATGGAAACTAAAACCTATGGACATTGTCTGAAATGCTGTGAGGCAAGTGGAAAGAATTATGGCTGCTTAAACGGCCTTTGGTTTAGACTGTATCAGACCTTCACATGGTGCTGGTTACCCTTAGTAATGGCTTATCTAAGACTTATGGGAGAGCCACTATAAAATCTAACGTAAAAGCCAATTCTAAAGTGACTAGTACTCGAAATGAAAAACCTTTCATTTCATATCTGTTCTGACTTGTAAAATTATAGATTGATCACTTACAACAGCATTGTGTTTACAGTACAATTTAGACAAAAATTTCACAAAATTTCAAAACCATGTGTCTTTTTAAAATTTGTTCACCTTTAGAAACCACACACTCTCTTACCAACCTGAGTTGGTGCCACTGCAGGCTTAAAATAAATTTCTTTAGAGAAGGCATCAGAGTCAGACTGATAACAAACCTTGATTTTGTTAAAAAAAAAAAAAAAAATTATAAACCTACACTATCCCAAATCCTTAACTTTATGTCAGAATGGCAACAATGCATCGACCAGCTCCTGTCAAGAGAGAACATGAGTAAGCAATTTCCAAATTGTATTATAAAACTCTGCAGTAAGATCTGAACTTAAATCTGTGCTACTTTAAGACCTGACTTAATGAAATGCTGACCAGTGCCAGAGAGAATCTCAGAGCATTCGATTCCCAGCAGGTCCAGCTCCATCAGTGAGACCTTCATGACACAGCAGAAAACATCATACGCTTTCAGACTCAGACACTTGCTCTGTATCCTCCTGCAAGTCAATTAGTTCATCATCATGACAATTCATAAACTTCTAATGCTCTACAAACATTCTCCAAAGATTAAATCAAGGTCATTGTATTTCTATCTGTTTTTATTCTAAACCACAGCAGATGTGAAGGCAGGTTGTACAAGGTACTCATTTTAAACCACTCTGTCACTTGTCATTTATTTAATCTACTAACTGGAACAAGCTAATGGAATAGTGCAAGAATCATCCTCAATATGTATTTGAAATATCAAATGGTTTTCTTCACATCTGGTATGCACTTAGGTAATCAATTTTAAAGCATAATCACCACAATCTGTAATAAAATCCTTATAAAAAGAAATAAGATCAAACTACAAGGTATTTTCTTCATTTTCATTAAGGAAATCTGAAGATCTTTCAACTACAGCATCCCTGAATCCGTACTGAGTCCAGACTGAAAGGAGTTATAGTCTTAAATTTAATTTCTTTATATTAAGTCTGGTATAACCAATGCAGTAAGGGAAGTAAATGAAACAAAAATGATCAAAAGAGAAGGGATTCTGAGATGAAAAGAAGAACAACCAGTAGATCTTTAAATGGAGGTAAAGTCAAATAAGGTACAGTAAACAGCAGAAATCAACTTAACTCCTGATTAAGATGAATCCATGATGAAGGAAAGTCAACCAAATGAACATTCAGCTACAAAGAATGCAAATGTATGTGTGAAAGAAACGACTGGCTCATATGTATAGCTCTATCACTGACAAAATGCTGCCTATATCTCTTTAGATACACAGAATTATTTAAATTCATATTCTAATATATATTATACTACAGACATAATAACAGAAACAAAGAACAGGATAAAATAAATTACCTTCTGTTTTAACAGGCTAACAAAATACAATAGCTAAAACAGAGGCATTAATGAACCTTATCTGTAGAAAGTTTCCTTGGTTCTACACATCTAAGAAACATCTACTCACAGAAATACAACAAAGTGCAAGACACAGCGTCATCTTGCCTTTCAGTCTACATAGGAATTTTGTGTAGATTATCACTAGAAGAGTCCTGACAAAATAATCACTCAATATAAAACCACTCTCCTTGATCCAAGAAGTTCTGTAGAGTGTTTTGTAAACTCTCTCACAAAGTACTGCAAAAAAATCTAAAGTAAATTCAGAGTCATGGGCATGTGTATGAAGAACTCTTTTCTTGATTTTGGCATTTGGAGCATTCAGCAATTAATAGTGCAATTAATCAAACTAGCAGGCCAAAAGTATTAAGAATCCAAATTATATATTTTCAATTTCAAGTTGCAATTAGCTGTGTATAATACCTTCTGGCTTTGACCTCTAAGAAACAGAGCACGCAACAGACTGGCTTCGGTTTGCTATGATGGTATGGAGCAAAAGGGGACTGCAAGGTAAAGGAATTTCTTCCCCTGTAAACTTGCCTGCTGAAAAATGATGCAAAGCAACACACAGAGGTCTCTGAACACTTGCATGATCATCCAGCAGTGGTCAGTCCAAATGCTGGGAGAAGAAAGGCACATTTTTGCTGCCACTGCTTATTGCAAAAGTATAAAGCTCTCCCCCCAAGAAATCTTGAGCCCAAAACCCTTCACTTGCTCAACCCTGCTAACTAGGAAAGAGATAACAGAAATAGTACTACTACGCATTTGTATGTGTGAGAGCCATCTGAATCCCTGTAGAATTTCAGGTTTAATCAAAATCAGCAATTCCGTGCAGCACTGAGCTCTTGTGAACGTAGCCTTATTCTTAAATTTCCAGTGTCAGAAGCACTACATTTACTATCAGGTTTGGATGAGATATGTGCATGTTGATTGAATTAGGCAGATTAGTTACCTCCTGATGGCAAGAAGAAAAAGAGAGAAGAATGAGAGCTACCTTGTGCCACTGACTGGCTGGCATGTACCCAAACACGCTGTGCTATCAGTAAGCCGGCAGTGTCATGTTGGATATCAGTAGTTAATGGTGAAAGAGCACAGGTCTGATGCAGAGTAATTCTAGGCAGGACACGTACTCATAGGAGAAGAAACTTTCATTTAGAAAGCTCAGCGTTAGCCAATGCATCTACAATTTTTGCAAAAACAACTCCAAAACAACTTGAACAATTACGCACACAACCACAAGCTGCAGTAAGATTTATGATCGTACCAGGCTCAGCCTTATTTTATAGCTGCCATATGAGATTTTATTTCTGGAAAGAAGCAGCATTGATAAAGAGGTTTAATTGTCTGTCAGCATGCCTTATGCTGCTGTTACTTCATTTACTTCAAGTCTGAATCTCATTACTACTTCAATTCTGCAAGTTCCCCTCCATCTCAAGGTGGGTGCTTAATTAGAGCAGCCCTGGTAATGCAAGCAAATACAGCAGGCTTTCGTTTTTTTCTCCTCCTGTCATCCTGACAAATCTAATAGACTATTGATTTTCCACCCTCCAAGAGATCAGGCTCCATTTTTACCATTCAATCATGATATTAGCTGTCCATTAACTCCAATTCCCTGGCCTGACAGCTTGTGGACACCTCCAAGGCTGTTCAATCAGCCAGTCAACACCCAGACAACAACGCAATTACAAATCTCTCCTACACCGGAGTGCAGGTCTTAACCTTCTGCTTTCTCTCGCTTCCTGAAAAGTTCCTGTTCCTATTTTCGCATTTCTTATTTGTCAACTTAATAATACTATTGCTTACTTAATTATTGCGCTTAAAAGGAAATATATTTCTGATTGACAGGATGATTGTGTTACTCCCTCGCAAAATAATCATTTTTAAGTGAAGCTATTCCTCCATCTCTGCTGCACCTGTAATGGCTTGAAACTGAAGCAAGCACTATAAACATTTGGTAAATGCCAGAGGAAATAAATTTTGAAAAATCTCAGAGTTCTTCATTAACTTCAGCTGTGCAATTTGTCCTGCCATTTCAAAAATCACAGTCAGGAATGATTAGTCCACTAAAGAGATCACTCACTATTTGGTGAAAAGAAAAGAAGGGTGATAATTTTATTATTTCCCCTTGCCTATTAGCCTGTTCAATGAAACTACGAGGAATGATCAAGAATTCTCTAAAAACTGTTCTTCCCTCCAGTATTTTGTCATTAAAATGTATATTTAGCTAAATTAACTCTACATTATCGATATATCTGTTCTTTAGCTACATTAAAGCCTCAAGCTTTTTCTTTTTTTTTTTAGCTGCTGACAATCACCAGTGCTTATCAGCCCACAGTATTTCCGCCAATTGCAAAATGAATGCTCTAAGTATTTCACTCTGAGTTTAAATAGCTTGTAACAACTGTGGCACAAATGACCTCAGTTGGTTAAGCACAGCCATGCAATTTGGCATGAACACAAAGAAAACACTTGTAGCTTATGAGAGCATCCTTATATAGATAAAACCTGTATGGAAAAAAAGTAACTGCTTATAATAATCTGATCTATGGGGATGCAGCTTAAATTCTATTTTTTGTTTGTTTGTTTTAGACCAATAGATTGACAAAAACAATCAGCTTTCCTTGGTTTTATCTCTATTGACAATGGAACAAGACTCACACAATACCCTTCAAAGCTTTCTGTTTGTGACATTTCACGAGAAATGGGGCATTTTGGTGTTCACTTAAGTTCTGCCTGCCACACTGCATTTGACTCAAATCTTTTACAGCTGAAATTCTAGCAGGTACCTAACTCTGTATAACGATGCCTTTAATTACTTGATGATTCCATTGCATGGCATTCTCACTGCGTGTATCAGGGGATGCAGTCAAACAACAGCGATCACTTAGGATAATGTACAGAGTACATGTGGAAATATTTTGGTTCTTTGGTGAGGAGATGGGCAGGTATTTCAGTGCGAATTATCATCTAGCTTTAATGAACAAATGACTGGTTTTACATACCTCATTTTGAATATGAACTTCTTATTTAAAAAATGAATGTTCTGTTTTAAGCAATAGATACACTTTCATTTATTACTGGTAATATCATTGATAAGAAATCTGAAAAGTTTTTACAGTGCATATTCATCAAACTAGTTCTGTAAACAGATTGTCTGTTTGGTTCCAGAGATAAGGGATGTAACTAATGTCACTGGTTATATTACACTTTATGCATCCTGTGATCAAGTAATTACTAGATCTTCCAACCTGGCCAAACCAAAGGACAGAGTTCATGTCCGCTGTTAATTTCTCCCTAGAATTCTCCAGAAAAGAACTTTTAACCTAGCAAAGCATGCTTCTGTACTGTAACGCAAAAAAAAACCCCCATGAATTGGGAAGAATAATTCTGCACAATATACTCATTTGTAGTCTAATAAGACTCACATCTTTCTTCTAGGTGGACCTACCTTGGGTCAAGAGAAAGGCTGTTTTGGTCAGCTGAAGAAAACCTGCTGATTAGACCTCTGATTAATCCTTCCTTAGCAACCTTGTGACCTTTAGATCCACAGACATTATCTTTGCTCAGTCTTCAGTCAGGACAGAGGACAGTACCAGTAATGGCCTGTTTTATCTGAGACCAATTAAACAGGACCACATAATTTCATTGAAACTGCTATGATATTTGGGAATAGATTTTGTAATAGAGATGTAATTCCAAGCAGTAATGACATCAGCTTGCCAACAAATCTACTCAATATGCAACTTATTCAAATAATTTTAAAAGACACTGTTCTTTGATTTATATGAAAACAGCCTTTATGTCCATTTATACACGTTTTAGTATACATTTATAATCAGCTTTCATCCTGATTCAATAATCTTTATGCAGATTCAGTAGCTTTTACTTAAATAGGAACAAAGTCAATAGAACTACAGGGGTGCTTAAAGACTACCAAAATGAGCTAAGATAAAAAAAAAAAAAAAAAAAAAAAAAAAAAAAAAAAAAAAACAAAAAAAAAAAAAGCAAAAAAAAAAAAGCCCAGAGAGACGTGTCCACTGAAAGATGCAAATATGTAGTTAAAGTTACACTCTCATTTAGAGACTGAAAAATTAGAAGGAGGGACTGTTCTAAGTAATACATTATATTGCTAAAAACTTTGCACATAGTCCTTTTTCATCTGCTGACCTTACCATAGGGAAAATTGCTGTATCTCTTTTAATAAAAATTACATATCTCCTTTGCAGCCTTCCAATCTGTTTCATCTGGAAGCTTTTTCATCTATTCCCTGTAGACGGAACTCCTTCTTTAGACCTTTAATTAGGTGGTGTTGCCTGACCACTGCTGCTTAGATTTCATTTTCTAAATCTAAAATGGCCACTTGTGTATTTGCACTTCAATATTGACCCTACAAATTTATCTCAGAATTTATTAGTGTTTTAAAGTATTAGGTTTTTTTTCCCTACCTTCTTCCAGCTCACTAGGGTTTTTTTTCCTAAGAAGGCAAATAGGCAAATCATCATTCTTTGATGAACCTTGATCTTTATTGTCTCAAAATTCACAACTGCCTTGTCTGAATGACACTGAAAAAAACTAGTTCCCAGAAAGTACAGAGAGCTGATTTCCATCCTCTACAATGTCCTGTTTCACACATCACAGTACATATTTCTGAATTAGAATTGCTACAGGTTACAACCACAACTTGTTGATGTGATTTATCTACTGAATATTTAATGTATTTTGATACTATCAATGAGAAGATTTTAATGAACTGTTTACAGGTATCATCTCAAAGACCACTGAATCATTTCATCCTTCTCTGAATACATTCAGAGTTAAATTAACAAACAAACAAAAAACCCCACCACAAATACATAGAAGACATGTCCCGATAGAAGATACCTTCTGATTTCTGGTTTACTTCAGAGCGGAAACTTGGGGTCATGTTTTAATGTTGGTGCCTAACTCAGGGCGCTGTTACTTCTTAATGCACTTTGGTTTGAATTTTCATTTGTATGCAAATAAATCTCTGATTTATGGTACTAGTAAAGATATTACTCAACTATTACTTCAAAATAGTTTTCAGGGTATGTAAAATTAGATAAACAACCATTTTCTTTGGGCCTGCGTGCCGGCAAAACCCAAGAGAGTATTAAAGTATCATCAAGATTTTTGCTAAAACAATATTTATTTTTCAATATAAAAAGCATCTTTTCAAAAGAGCTTACTTCTTTAAAAATATGAAGAAATAGATCTATACTTTAAAAAGCTTGATAGCTTTGTTTATCTTGTTGTCTGGAATAATAGAAGCTGCCCAAGCTCTTCATTCACACTTTGCTTCCAGGAGACTAAGGGATTTGTAGTAATACTTGAAACTCTAACCTGAGTTTTATTGAAGTTATTAAAGGAATTAATGAAAACAACAAATAGGAAAACATAGTATATCATTCTTCAACAAAAATCACATTTCAAAATTATTTTTTCAACATAATCAATCCAAAGTTGGTTTTATACGGTTTTCTTTATGTTAAAACCATGACATGACTTAATAAAGGATATGTCTACTGAAAAAACTATAGAGTTAATTTTTATCCATGTAGATCACCATTTTCCATTACATCTTCTGTGCCTGTATAAATTACTTGGAAAATGTCCTAACAATCAATGCCTTTATTAAATTACTTTATTAAAGTTTGTACTGCACTCATTACCTATCTGTCACAATTAAGCTTCTGGTTGCTTACTCATTAAATCCAAAGGAAAGGGAAAGGAGTAAGGAACAGTAGGAGGGCAGCACAACTGCATTTGCTAAGGAATTTTCTTATATTGTCCTTCCACGCTGGGAGGAGCTGGAAGGGGTCTCGGGTCTGCTGGTCTGACATGCTCGCTTAATTAGAAATTAAAATAATCTTTTCATGCACATACATGGTGCGATTCACAGAACCCCCGTTTTCTCTGTCATGTTATCTCCAGATGAAGAAATGCTGTCATTAGTTAGATGACTGCTCTTCAGATGAAATGAGTGGGTAATGGCTAATTGCGGCTCAAGGCTGAATTTTCACATGGCAATCCTGCTGTATGGGAGGCAGAATATAGAAAATATGTCACCATCAAAACTGCCACCGCCACTCCAATTCTGGTTATTTCTGTGCCCATGGAAGAGGCACAGAGAGGAGAGGTGGGAAGAAGCACCAGGAAACAGCACCTCTATCCAGCAGAAAACGGGAAATGCAGGAGCAAGAATCCGTCCATCAGAAGCTCTGTAGGTGGCCACCAGTTTCTTTCATTGTTCCTTCTACCCACATCACTTAACAGACCGATACACAGCCCAAATGCTGAAACTGTGTGATCTAATTATGCAGAGCATTATGTTTTCAAATGAGGGATTTATATTGGAAAGTGCAGACTGAAAATACCTTGATTTCAACACTCTTCTAAATACAAGCCTGTCATTTATTGTGTATATGGTGTTCATTTTTATGACAAAGAATTCTTGTACTTAATTTTTTTTGTTTGTTTAGATTTCCCCAGGGCAACCACCAAATTAATATGTTCCTCATAGGAAAACACATGTTGGTAAAAACACTGTAGACAAATTAGGTAGATAACCTGGAATCACAGTCAAAAGTAATCAGATCAGTGCTGAGTTCTAGGACAGAAAATGGTAAGTTTTGCCTTCCATAATATTTCTAAATTAGGTTTCCCTGATTGACCTACAGAAAGCATTGCAGAAGACTTTATACAGAGCACCCTTACTAGCGAGAAGGTATTTTCTTTGCTGAACAGAGAAAGAATAAACTTTCAGGTTTAACTTCAAAATCTGCCATTTGAAGTGAGAGGTCTCAGGAGGGGAAGATTTTCTGAGTTATAAACAAGTTCTAGCACTAGAAGAGTATAAAATTAGGAATGAATAAACAGTGCAATATCTTCACCTCCACCTGTTTCTTTAAACCACAGCCAGAAACGTGTTAACCAATGGAGTTTTCACCTTAAGCCACAGATAGCTAAGCCACAGAAGCGTAAACCAGGCTGTTTCCCGTCAGCCTGGATTTCTCCTTTTTAGCCTATTATGCTAGTTACAACCCTGAGCCACTCTGAATAAATCTTCCTCTGTTTTGTACTTGGAGTCTCTAGAAGTCTAAGACAGTTATGTGTTTCTTCCCTTATAGCCTGATTCTTCTTTCTTTACAACAGCGTAAATTAAGGGTCACTGCAATGAAATCAGCACATTTGTGCTGACGTGAAAGAGGCATTAGAGATATATCAAGCCCATTGTTCTGATTATGTTAAAAGAAAAAAAAATCTGTTCTGGCCAGGTATCGGATGAGTACAAAACATCTCCTTCAATATCAGATATTGTTAGAAGTAACTCAAAGTTTGCTGATTATTTCTCATTTTTATGTTCTTATAAGCTACCTATGCAATATACACTTCCTTCCCTACCCTTCTGAACAGATTGAAAATGTTTGGTTCAGATGAATGCATTTGCCAAGACAGATACAGAGAAACAACCCCGCAAAGCATGAATTAACTCAGTGTCTTATTTTATAATTATCTACCATCTAACACAATCCATTTATACAGAGAGGATAACATCTTAGTAGGAGTGGGTGCTACAAAGATTATGAAGATCTGAATAAGTATATTTATAGAGAGAAGATAATTTCCTCAATTCAAGTCCATAAAAATATGATGGAAGAACAAGATAAATCTCAAATTGAAAGAGGGGCAACTGCCGGTGGGGATGGAAAGATTTTTGGCCCTTGTTCACAGGTCTTCATGGCCACCAAGAAGCCCTGAGAAACAGGAAGGCCTCAAGCCACATTTTACAACTTATCACACCATTGTACAAGACAGCTATTATACTATTTCTAAAACCAGCAGAACAAAAATACCCCATGACATTTGTATTATGCATAAAATGAAGAAACTGTTTTATAAAATCCTTACAACATGGCTGTCTTGGTATATGACACCTACAGAGCACCTCTAAATAAGCATTTGGGAAAAGCAATCTGAGTAAATGGTTTTAAAGACAAGTTATTTATTTATTACACAAGACACAACTTCTCACATTATTGCCTCAAGTAAAATGAATGCTGATAATGCTCCTGTCTCTGAAACTGAATACATTTATATTAAAAATGTAGAAAGTACAGTATACACGGAGGTGCAATCTATTGACTATGTCAGTAATAGCAGCTTTTTCATTTTTCCCCTTGTAATAGAAGTCATTGCTTGCATTCAGAAAGCATTGTCAAGCTTTATTAATCTCAGTGCAGAGGCCATCCTGGGCCTGGAAAGCTATTGATTTCTTTAAAGAGATGGTATTCTTTTTCTATGGCCTACTGGAGATCTATTTCAGATCTGTCATAAAAAGGAACCTTAAATTACAGGACAACTTAAACAATGCTTAGCGATCAGTCATGTGTTTAAAGTATCTTCCTTGAAAAGCTTGAAAAAAAATTATAATACTTTTCGTTTAAAAAAAAAAAAAAAAAAGAGTTTCTTTGCATGTTGGCAATCACATTGTAAGCTGCTTCTTTGTCCCATTATTCTCAGATGAAAATTGATTATTAGACACTGAAGGTGATATTCTGAGTGGACGTGAAGGCACGATCTAAGGAAAAGACTGAGAAACATCCCTCTTTGAGCTCTGTAGAAAGAGCAGTCATTTCGCTGTCTTAATTCCAGAGCTGAAATTCTGACCTTAGTGAGGTCAGTGGGATTTTCGTGACCTATAGGGCTGTTTGGTTTCGTTTTTTTAAACCTAGGAGTGCACATAGGAAGTGTTCATGCTACAAACAACCCAAATATGATTTGGGCTGCTCCATTCTGAAGCTGAAATGCCAGAAAAGCCTTCACGATTGAGGAAGGGGGGAGCTGTTGTAAGGTATGATATCTGTATAGTATTTGTTTTTTTCCCGTAAAGGGGCGGAATACAATGGTGTAGATACATCAGTAACTCCTCAACAGTCATCATTTAGATGAAAGTTCCTATGCAACTCAACTGAATAAATTTTGGATAATTTGACAATTTAAGTAATCAAGACACTCTACCATATACTCAGTTCCTTCTGGACTGAAGTACATGACGACAATCTCCTGTTTTACTGCATTATGAGATGTTGGGAAAAATTAAGATTCTGAGAAGAACTTGTAGCATTAAATGCCACCAACAGCCTTTAACATTATACATTGATGAGAGGACATTTTGGTATCTTTATTTTGGCCACAGCAATTCCTTTTTTAAATTAAAGTTTCCTTTAATTTATAATTTCTTTTTACTTTTTAATTTTCAGACTCAGCAGCAGTAAATACGGCACATAGTGAGTGAATCTACTTTGTAAGTCTCAAAATATATCTCTTATTGAAAGAATACACTCATTTGCACATAAAACACAAAAAATTAAATCTAGGACAACTGATTTTTGTTAGTGGAAATCAGTCTAATCAGTCCCTAAAAAAAAACAGATCCTGAAGCAAAATAGCATACTTGCTCAGTATCTATAGATGATACTTTACACCAGAGAAAATAAGCCCCAAAAAATCCAAAATTATGCAGCATAACTAATACATTTGTCCTTTAATAAAGCAATCTTTTGCTGGGAACATCTGTCACAGCACTACACTGGTCACAGGATGGCGGGAGAAATAAAAGGGAAAGGAAGAAAGGTGAAATAGTTACTTCATTCCTTGATACTTCTGGGGTGACAGATACTTCTGTCTATAAAACTTGTTAAATGCCACTGCAAACTGCACCTTTTTAGCATATAGCTAAATTTCTGGTAAGACCAAATTGTTCAAGATTTCTTTATTGTTAAAACAAGAGCTTGGGATTACAGTTCTTACTTCTTTTTTTCCAGCAAGGTAGAAGATGCTAATGTAAAAAGGCAGAACAAACGGGCTCTTTATTTTTGCAGGACAAAGAGCATTTGAACTCCATCAGTGGCTCTTTGACTGCCTTCAAAGCTTGTCTCTGCCTAAATTAAAGCCTCTGCTAGTTTCTGATTTGTACTACAGTGTAGGCTTTCCATTCCACTAGCAGCTAGATGCATGTAATAGATTAATTGTTACCTTACAATACTACAGCCAGTGAAAAAGAATGAAAACTAAGATTTACAAAGGGCTATGTTCTCACTCGATGCAAAGTAGTGTAGCTCCCCTAAGATCAATTTTTATTATGCCACTTTACAGTGGCTCACAATTTGCCCTCTAATTCAATGAGCTAGTTCTGAAAGAAAAGTCTTGACCTTATCCCGTATAAGCAGGGTAGCACATTTTGAGGTCACTGATAACATGAATTAGTTTAACTGGAATTTAAGTCATTTTGTGAAGTTAGCAAAACACAATTTGGCAGATGAACCAGCAAAACTGGCCCTGAAGTAGGACACCACTGATCCTGATCTCACTTAAATTAAGAGGCACTCCATGAAATCTGTGAGGTTATCTGGGTACAAAAAAAAACAAACCCAAAAACCAAAACCAATCACAAGAGTAAAGAAGAGAGGAGAAAAGTGCATAGCGTGCATTTACATGGGTACACTCCTGATATACTGGCATTTCTTCATCACAACCTTACAGTAACTGGTTAACACCCAAGCATTTACATCTGAGGGGCTGGGAGGCTAACATGTGCCATTAAAATTAAAATCTGCATTTCTTTCCCCAATGCTCTTGCTGCAAGGCTGCCTCTGCACTCCTCCTGAGTGGGGAAAAGATGTAGCTGTTGGACGATCTTGCTGCAGGAACAGAAAGAAGTAGCCTGACTTTCAGGCAACCTCTTTTAGATGTGAGAAAAAGGTAAAACAGTGCTGGTTTACCCCATATTCTTCCTGCACATGAGTGTAAGATGACAGCTAATTGATTGGCATTGTTGAACTAAAAAGAATGAATTTACATTTTGGTTCTTTACACCCAAGTGATACTTATTCTACTCATACGGGCATCATCCCAGTTTTCACTGAGGTTGTACTACAGCTAATAAGTTTTGAAAATACTTTAAAATCTCTCATTGATTTTCATTAAAGAAAACCAAATATGAACTCTCAAGAAGGTCCCTAATGATAACTAAAACAATAAGCTTGAAATGCTGTAGTGTTTTCTTTTAAGGAAAGGTAGTTTACCTTGTCTTTGGTATTTAGAAAATGAGAAAATATTTCAATTAGATGAGCCTCACTGGAGACAGTATTTCTACAGCAAGACCAAGCGTCCTTAGCAATGAGAATATCCACAAAAGAATTCACCCACAAATGCAAGGCTGCTCCCAACACTTTGAACTTTCAAGAGAGTGAAGACAGAAAGCAGAGATGAACATTCTTTTGCACTCATTGGAAATAAAGCCAGATTGCTAGATCTGGAATAACAATCAATAAAAACCATTAAAGCTGTAGTACATGTAGGAATCTTGTGCAAGGTTATTTACCATAAGCACTTGCTAAAATCATAAATGCAGGACTACAGTAGTAAAGATTCACTAGAGGCTGCAAATAAGGAATGGAAAACCTCTACAAACACTTTATAGAGAGAAAGAACACGTGGCCAGACCCAGATAAAACTATAAGCTTTTATCATCTGTTTTATTTATTTATTATTTTATAATTCAAATGATAAGTTTTAAAGTAACTGATGATTTCATTCCTATCATTTAGAACTGTTAAGTTTGAAAGAGACATTAGGACAGCAGTAAGCTACGAGATAGAAAAACGACCTAAATCATAGAATTATAGAATGGTTTGGGTTGGAAGGGACCTTCAAAGGTCACCTAGCCAAACCCTCCTGCATGATCACATGTATAGTCTTAGGCTTTCCTCTGCCTCTACTTCCGAGTGGTTTAAGTGCTTTTCTTTTCCCTCTGCTGTGTTGGACTAGAAGGAAGCATTTCCACAGGCTGCCTGCCAAAGGAGCCTGATAAACCACGGACAAGCTATTCCTTCTAACCACGTGTCCCTGTTGCAGGCCAAACACAAATTCTCCCAAAACTCTCTGCCCTGTTCCTCCATCCACCTCATTCGCTGAACAGAACTTTCAAAAAAAATGTTACAAGTTCCATGTCTTACTGCTCATAAAGCACAAGAAAAGAAATAATGTCTATCTCCCAAGAACTACTGATGAATCCTGTTTATCCCTGCGAAATATGTTTCCATTTGCTTTTCAAAGTGAAGGTTTTGTTCCTAATGATGCAAGCTAATATTCGTGAAGGTTTAGTTTTCAGGTAAATCAATAGAAGGGTAACCAAAATGTCTTTATTAAAGCCTTTATTTTGCGGTCTTAAAAAAAGAAAGAGTGAGAGTGTTTCTGTTGGGGAAAGACCAATACACTCACAGCCTTAAGCAGTCTGCAGTTCTTTAAACTACTAATAAAGAAATAAATAGGTTGTGTTTTAACACAGTCACCTCAATATATGAAAATCCATTAAGAGCCATCAAATAGAAATTTCTTTGGCTTCCATAAACTCTATACTCAAAATAATTCAAATTAGAATGCTCTATCTCAGATCAAATCAGCCCACATCACCTATGAATGCAACTAAAGAAAAATATGTATTTTGATCAAGATGCCAGTCTTTGCTCCAATTGGTTACCTCTCCCAATGTAACAACTCTCCAGTAACATTGGTTACCGTCTAAATTGATTAATGGTCTCTTTTCTGGGAAATTTGCTGCTCAAAAGTTGCAACTGACAGTTTAGAGTTTTCTGAAGGCTGATGGTTGCCAGCTCTAGGACAACTTCTTACCGTTAGAGGTCATGGCACCAGCATGTTCATACATTCTTCATGACATTGTGACATTCAGTCACACAGCACTGAATAAATGGCTGTATGTATGTAAACAGGCTGTATATATGTAATCTTTTAAGTTTTCAAAAAAAAGTCTTATCTTCTTGAGCTCTGTCAATCACAGAAAAAGAGAGTGCAGTTTATACTTCAGGCTCAATGCCTGAAGCATTGCAAATTACTTCTCCCTCTCCCTCCCATTTTCTAAGCAGATTCTGTGATATATTGAAGCTTGGCCATAAACATGACTCTATTGCGTGACTACTGCAGGCTTCCGAGCACTGGGTATTAAGGGTGCACCAGAACAACGTAAACTCACTTCAACAATGCATCATATGCCAGGATGGAAACTTATCTCTGCAGACTCACTGGCTGTTTCCCGTGAACATTCCACAAGCGACTTTCTCTGAAGCCACCGAGGCCACAATTGCTGAGCAGTCTTATTGAAAACTAGAAAAGAATGTGCTAAATACAAACTTCAAGGATGCTATCCTTTTTAGTTCAAGTTCAGCCCATTCTGAAGAGCTTTACTAGGTTTGGGAGCAAGGTTCACACCAACCTGAAAGATTTGGTGAAGGCTTTTTCTGCAATCAGGAGGAATAAGCGGTGCCTCTTTGTCTTACAGGGCACACAGGCACAGATAAAAGGACTATTGAAAATTAATAGAACACATTTTGTTTGACTTTCAGCTTCCGTTTGTCACTGAAATCCTATGAAATAAGGCTCCCATTTCAATAACTCTCCGAAGATTAATTGCTTCCTCTAGTTCTATGCAGTCTGTTATCAGTCTATTCTGACTTACTTTCACTACAATATCATAAAAAAGTCTCAGTGAGGTTAGTTTAATTGCAGGTATTCTGCAAGCAGATGTCCCCCAAAGAATTTGAAATCTTGGTTATAATCAAGACAACAAGGGAATAAAACCAAAGGAGAACTGAGAGAGACCAAAAAAAAAAAAAAAAAAGTAATTTAGAAGCCTTTCCATATAGCTAAGTGCTGATCTGATACCTGTAGAGTTATTTACAAGTCTTAAGTCATTTAAAATAAGCTTTTAGAGACAGAATATAGTGCTATCCATCTTCATCAGCTAAGAGAGCAGCAACCAGGGAAGAAAGGGGAAAGAAATGGGAGAGGGAAAAGGAGGAAACCTTCTCTTTCAGTTATGATGAATTAAAACTTAGCTTAAAACTAAAATAGTCACATAGGATCTCTGGAGTTGCTGGGGTGTTAGTTTGGACAGATGACAGCGTTTTGATTCAGGATCATAAAACTGGTTAGTTAGTTGCAAATGAAACCAATCAAAGCCAAGGCACAGCGGGAAAAGAGAAAGCAACCAGGACACAGCAGTAAGGAACCCTCACAGAAAGCAGGATGGCATCAAAGGATGACTTCCTGAAAAGCAATCTTAAAGAACAACAAGAGAAAGAGAAGGAAAACAAAGAAAGAGTCAGCTGCCTTGACATCCGTCAACTGGTCCAGGGAGGAATGAAGAACTAATCCAGAGGTTTACTTTGGAAATGATCAAAGTGTTTTCATAACATAGAGGAAATACAGAACTGGCATTTAGTCCAGAGGTCCAGAAGAGAAGTCCTAGGTAGCATTTGGCAACACATTGTCCATAAGCTCAGGATGAAAAGAGGAGGAAGGTGGAGAAGGCTTGAGAAGTAACTTAGCACCTGTCCATGCACGGTTGGAGCCCTGCAGATTCCACCCGGTCTGTCTTTGCTTGGTGCTTACAGGCCTTCTTCAATCAGCAAGACTGTCAGAAGTAAGTACACAGCTCTGAGAAAAGCACCCTCTTACTTAACTGTTTTTACTGTAAATTCAGCAAGAAAACAAGTGCAAATTGATTCCCCTATAATAGCTTCTAGAAAAAGAATGTCATTTCTCACAGATGTTAATGTGGGGTTCTGCAGATATTGCTATTTATAGCTTGAGATATACTTGAAACTATAAAACAAGTCACAATTTGGGACTAGGATCCTAGAAAAAGATATTTTTACGTGTTCCTCATAACTCTCATAATGCTTTTCTCAGAGACAGCATTAGCTACATGTAGATAATGTGGCATGTAGCTGCCTTATCTGTTAGCAACCACGCAAGCATGTATAAAATATTCTAGCCTGATTTGATAAATTAGAAAACAAAGTAAATCAGACAGGTAATTAAAAGTAATAAACCGGTTTTAATTGGTTAAGTAACCATGTGGAAATTCAGTGCCAGCAGCAAAGGTATAAAATACAGCAACTTGGGTTTTGGTGTCATAAGTGTCTCTGATGCTGTTGAGCCACAGTAATTTCAGATACCTTAGGGAAGGTAGTACTTCATTACTATGAACGTAGAAATCATTACTACACCTCTTTCTATACAGTTCAATAAAATACGTAACGTAGATAACTGACGTCCTGAATGTAGCAGAAAGGTGATTAAATAGCAGGTACACAAGAAATATTGCCAATGGGGCCCACAAGGCATTTTTATTTTTCTTCTGGCCAAGTTAATAAGTGGCCTGATGACTCCATCTCACAGCAGCACACTGCTAAATTTCAATAGGAATGATGACAAGCCTTCATAAATTAAAACATCCATTTGCAATAGCTTCCCACTACAGAAGGCTAGGTAAGGCGCTTTGCTAGCATGAGTACTTGCAGCTAAGGGCCTCATTCTTCCACGCTATGACAAAACTCCAACAGGCTCACACTGAGAAAGAGTCAGCGCTGGCCAGAAGTGGATGTTGTCAGAGCTCAGTTATCTCCTGAAGGCCACCAGAAGAGACAGTAAAGTTAAACCTGTTAAATTACATTGGATGTAACACCATTCCCTGTTGAGCAGCAGGAACAGCAGTAGGGATGGGCTGGGTGGGGAAGGTGGGTATCCTGAGGAGCACGAGTGACAGGGAATAAAATGAGTAACTCCAAAAGTTACTGGCTCATTAACAGTGCCCTACAGGAAAAAAAAATTCTGTCTAATAATAGAAGTAGCACAAGCACAGATTCTCAATATGATCTGAAGACTGTTTAATTCAACTGCTTCAGGAGTAGGGCTCTTGATTTCTCCCTTTCTCTGTCACTTACATAATTTGGGCACTGAAGTGCTAACTCTATTACATGGTTCAACATGAAAATGGAGACTTTTTTTCCAAGCTTCATTAACATACTGTTGCAAAAATTGGCCTCAACAGAAGCTCAGTCGTTTTCCAAGACTCACAATCTCTAACACAATTTCCTGCTGAAAATAATAAGATGCATTTTTGAAAAGCAAAAACAGGATTACAAAATATCGTATACGATTCAAAATTTAGAACTCTACAACATAATTAATCAAAATAGTTCCATTTGGGCCGCTATGATATATTAAATGCTAGCCACAGCACTGTAAGATCACAGCCATCACTGCTTTGCAAAAAAAGGGCTAGGAAAACAGCCTGTATTTTGCCAAATCAGATCAGCAACAGCTTCCAGATATTAAACTAGTATAACAATACATAGCTGCCTCTTGCTTTCTGAATGTCACATTAATGATTTTTCCTAATCTATCCTAAACACCATCTATGGAGGATATGGTCAGATATAACAAGATTTCTTTGTGATGCTGAGAGGATTCGACACCAGCTAAACACCAATACTATAACACATTCTTCATTCTTTCTTTCCTGAATTAACCACGTATACAACTTAAACTGGAACCTATGACTGTACCAAAAAAATTGACCATTATAGTAGTAGTTCACATCTAATCACGTGCCCTACCAGACCTCAAATTTGTCTATCCAAAAGTATTGCACTAAATTAGAAAGTGTATGGTTACTATGAGAAAAATGTTCCTGTATCCTACAAAATTGATTGCCTCTGCTTTTATAGTAAACAAAGTGTGCATTAAACAACTATATTTTCTAAACAAATCTCAATCTAATACAAAAAGCAAGAAAATAAATGATCTACAATTTCAAAAACAACATCATCTATTTATTGAACTGAAGCAAATGTTTTCATCTTACAAACAACTGTTTATACTTCAGGTTTCCATGTAGTGCTGAATACGCATGCCAAGTGTTTTTATTTTGGGATGAGTCACATCTTTAATAAGAGAAAAAAAAAAGGAATCGGACAGGTTTTTATTTTTCAGTGATTGTGAGAAACCAATTGAAAACAGATTATATGTATTCTAAACAATTCAAGGAACAGGTGTTTATTATTTATTTTTATTCTAAAGGTGCTATTTTTGGCAACATATCTTATCTTTCATCGGTGTTTGCACTCTCCAGCAGTGAAACAATTGCACTGTTAACAGTAGAGATAACTCACTGAAAGCATGATGCTGTAGTGGGAATCATGACAATGTCTCATGTATCTTAATTAGAATTAGCAGAACATTCAAAACATACTAGTAAAAAGAGAATTGACAAATGTAAGTGAAAGCCTTATTACCTGATGCAATATGTATCTTGAGAAGTAAATCTAAATAGCAAATATTATAATCACTGTGCAATTTATGTTCTTCAATGCAAGGAAGTTTTCCAGATACAATGTGACACTAAACATCATGCCTTAACCAACTAAAATTCTTATTTAGAAATAATTAGGCAAGAAGGCGTTACTTCCTCAACAGAGCTTTACCTATGTGAATGCACAAAGCAAGAGTTGATTACTTTAATAACTCCTTCATTTTTACTTCTCTACAGCCTTTTACTCCTTCCATCCCCATGGATCCTAAACAGCAAAGTCGGAGCAGACAGGGTAAAGACAACGAAGCCTGTTTCTGAGTATGCTGGTTATATTGGCATAGTCCAGACTCAACCCTTGGAAGCCCAACCGGGAGGTAAAATGCAGTATTGGAAATTTCAAAGAAAGTGTTTGTAGTTAATTAAGATTGTTTGCATGTCATTTGGATTAAATAAAAGGTAAATAAATGAATGCATTTTAGCTGAGAGGCAGTGAGTTTAAGACTCCTTAGCTTTTGAACCAAATGCATTTGCTGTGGCAATGACGTGGAAGCAACGAGCGTGAAGCTATACAACGGCATCTGTACCCTCACTGCCCAGAATGGATCTGCACTTTGGTCTTCATCCAAAGCTCACATGTTCAGCAGGAGCATTTTCGTAAAACAAGATGTACAGACAGCAGTATCACCTCTAGGACAAGCAGAACGATCCTTTCTGCTCTAATAAGCATTGGAAAGACTTCATCTATAGTACTGTGTCTGCTTTTGGATGCCACCTTCACAGACGGGAACTAAAAGGAGAGAATTGTTCAGGGAACAGCAGCGACAACAAGAAACAATGGGAAAGAAAATGTTTAAGGTGAGAAAAAGCATATAAAAAGAGATTTGATAATAGTCTGCCAATATGTAAATGACTTCTGCAATTAATCCCTCCTTCATGGAATGCAATATTAGGAATAAGAGTGAAGCAAGGGAGATTTGGCTGGTAATTAGGAAAAAATATCTAAATATAAGGATAGTTAAATGCAGGATACTTAAATACAGTCACCTCCTCTCTGGAAGTTTACAAAGATGGACGTTAACATCCACCAGGAATGACAGACGCATGGTTGATCCTGTTTGGGGCAGAAGAATGAATTAGTGTCTGGGAGCCTGACTCTTGAGACTGTTCTTGAAAAACCTACAAATTGGGTCTCTTTGAATTAGCATCCAAAAGGAGATAGGTCTCAAAAGCACTGCAACAGACTGCAGGAATGTAAGTCTGTAATATATCTAAGAGGGGCCACAGCAGGATACAGGATCCTTCAACTGTTTGAGAGAAATGTTATGTAAATCTGAGGGTTGAAATTTTCCATTGTAGAGATATAAGTGCATGATGGAGTTTGGGACCAAATGAGTATAAAAGCCTCCAAAACAAAGAAAAGGATTGTCTCGGGGTCGCAGCATTAGCTGATGTGTGTGTTAAGAGAAGTCTTCAAGCTGGTGTTAAAAAGCAATTTCTGTAATGTTCCATTATCACTTCTTCAGTAATGTTTTTCTCTATTAAAACACTGTCTGCTGATTAATTAAACACCTTAGCATAATCAATACACAAAAGAATACGCCGTCAATATTGATTAAAGCTTTCTTTGAAAACCTCTCTGAGCTCTTTTATCACAGTCTGTAGAGAGAAAGTATTTTCTAGAACAAACCAGAGCTGCATAGCAAGTGTGAAAGTGTGACAGAATAAAGGTATAAAATATGTAACTGTTTAGCTGGGGATGTTGAAACAAAGCATGTTCAGAAATGGAATAATGTGACAGGTAATTTGCAGTGATCTGATGGAAGCTGACTGGATGCCAAATAACCTGTTGTAGTCACAGTACTTTTTTTTTTTTCCCCCCCTCCAGATACTGTGAGAATCTTTTGTCAAAGCTGGCTGTAATTGACACATTAGATTAGGATGAAAGGGATGAACATTTAGTTTTTTAGGACCACTTAGGAGTGATGGGCTTGATCCTTCCTGCACTGCTCTAGTATAGAAAACGGTGAGCCTCCATGTGGATAACGTTTAAGTTCGTAACTGCTTTTGTGCAGTTTTCCTCTTTTTTGGATGCAATTCCCTAAAAAATACAAATTATTTAATAACTATAGAGATGAAATGCAAGGACTTTGGAGGACAGTTGGGGCATATTGTAGGCTCTTATCACTGAAAGCAATGGACAGACTTTGGGTGACTTCCATACATATGAGATGAGAATTAGAGATATTTGGGGTTTTAGTTCCCCCAACTGAGTATCTCCATATTTAAGTAATTAACAAAAAAAATTTCTTAGATCAGTCAATGCCAGGTTGGTGCCTCTTCCACATTAAGGAAACCAATTTCTAGGAAATCAAGTTGCTAACATGAAGAACAATTAAAAATTGCTAATTTTTTCCATATATATCAAAAAAGGTCTAATTTTATAGAGCAATTGAGGGAAGTCTTATATGCAAGACTATGAAAGCACAACAAACCCATAGACAAGAAGTTATATGAAAGGCTATGTGCAGATTGCGACAAATTATGCCAGAACATAATTTAGCATTATCCAGAGAAGTGGAAAGTAAAATTGTTCCATATATTTTAGTTACTCCTAATTTTTTAAGGGCATGGCAGTTGGAGTTTAGATTTATTCTTCCATTTTATTTTATAATGCACAACAGCTTAAATTAATTTCAAGTCAATTATAATGCAAGGAAGTTACACGGTCTGTTAAATGTTGCTCTAGCTGATGAACATCTATACTTCTGCAATTACAGGGTCCGCTTTTCAGAAAAACAGGGGGAAATTATGAAGTCAATGGGACTGAAGGATGCTTTCCTTCAGTCTGGTTCTGGAAGGCCACTACCACTTTCTGTGCCATGAACCATAAAGGCAGCCTTGATGGTTATTGTCCTGGCATTCTACATACATACAGCATAGCCGGCCCATCACAACCTACAAACCTACAACTATGTGGTGTAGCAACTCCAATTATTTACATAAATATTTTCATTTGGTACAATCATTCTCTTTCTGTCACTGGTGCCCTCTTTTTACAGATTAGTCATATATAGTTCTGTTTATCTTCTGTCTTTCTACCTACAATGCCTTAACCAGTTCCAGTGGCTTTCCTGAAAGCATAATGACTTTTCCTGTGCTCTAGTAAAAATATATCCCCACAAATCAAGAGGAAGGAGGCTCAGACTAAGTGGCTGAGAAGATTTACATTCTATTGCTAACTCAGTTATTACTCTGCTGAAAACCCCATAGCATCAATATAATGAATCCCTCAACCTCTGCTGCTAGCACAATTTTTCTTCCCAACCTCATTGGCTCCCAACTTTCTGCTTGACCTTTTACAATCTGTGTGCGGCAGATCTTCATTACAACCTTTTAATGATGCACAAATGGCACACAACACCAAGGTCATAGCACATCCCCAGTGAGAACTTCTCCAACACCTCCCGAACAGACAGCAAGCTTTAATTTAAAGAGACAGACAGTCCGTTGTGGAAACAAAACCTTAGGATTTATCATGGGGCCCAGCAGCTAACAACAGACAAAAAAAGGCCATGTCATAAAATGAGTGTCTGCTCCCCAAAAAAAGTTTAAGAAACAAGTTGATGTCTCAAGCTGTCAGTGACTAAATGAATAAAATTGCTAATTTAGGAAACTCAGAAAAGTAGCAGCATTTTTCTGCATAGAAAGATTATCCACTTTTTTTTTTTTTTAAATACATATACACACTGAGGGGTTAGTAACATTCATCCATCTGGCACATTAGAAATCTTTCTAGTGTCACATCAGTCAAATAAACATCAGATGATGGATCCTAGTCCAAATAATCACCACCTTTTTTTTAAAACAGTTCAATCTCTGTTCTGTAATTTTCCAGCTGGGATGTGGGGATACCAATGCTCAAGTCTATTCTAAAAGTATTTCAGTTTCTGTACCAGGAGTGCTATATAAATGCAAAGCATCTCACTATTCAAGCATGCAGACTGCAGAGCACATTATTCAGTATTGGTTAATGTTAAGTCACTGCATAGATGCATATATTGCGTTTTGGTGACGCATAGTGAAATGTTCCAAATGAGTATTTAATATTACCTTATGTACTTTTTGCATACGAAGTAATTAACACTCAAATACCATAGAGTCACATCTGAAGTTACCTGCTAGGCACTGGTGTACTCCTTTATTTCTGACATTTTGATCTTCAGTTTATAATACCTAGAGTATTTCCATTCCCTGTGTGCAGGTACATGCATACAAAAGTATACTAAAGGCTCAATCCAGTCAAAAGTACACTTTACATGCTCAATTCTTCTCTCTCTTACAATGTGGAAATTAGGAATAACAAACTGAAGTCAGTGCAGTCAGACGTACAACTGTGCAGCTAATCTGTGAGGATAATTAGGACCCAAACTAACGTGTATCTCATGATATGCTGCTACAGCTACAGTGATCAGGGAACACTTCCAGTGATGGGGATACACAGCTTCTCTGGGCAACCTGTTCCAGTGTTTCATCACTCTCATTGTCGGCCACAATAAGGTCTCCCTGGAGCCTTCTCTTCTTCATGCTCAAAGACCCCAACTCTCTCAGCCTGTCCTCACAGGAGAGGTGCTGCAGCCCTCTGACCATTTTCACAGCCCTCCTTCAGCTGCACTCCAACAGGTCTGTCTCTTTTTTGCTCTGGGGATCCCAGAGCTGGATGCAGTACTCCAGGTGGGATCTCACCAGAGCAGAGTAGAGAGGAAGAGTCACCTCCCTCAACTTGATCGATTAATTGGATTAAACACCTCACATTCTACTCCCCAAAATTGTCACTGACACCAGTCTCTACTTTTAGCAAGATAATTTAATCCCATTATACATCTGTTTGCCCATTTGTAAGAATTGCATAAAACTTACTTCTCACCCATGGAAGAGTATAGGGTTTGCTGTACTCAAAAATGTCTGAAATCCTTGGACACACAGCAATCTAAAAATGCAAGGCCATGTATATGATTTTAGATACTTTGCTATTGCTAAAAAAGGAGACATTGGGAGTCAAACACAATCCCTGATACTAGTAAAGTTTTAGTACTGGCATATTGCCTTGGATCTTAGCCAAGTGTGGAAAAAAGAACCACCAACCCCAAAAAAACATTAATCATGGACACTTGAATTCTGCTTCCTTTGGTCAAAGACTACTCTGCTTTCACGACCTTCAGAGAAGTAACTAATTGTTCTGAATTTACAGCAACATAAATAAAAAGAAGTATTGGCTATTTTCATTTAAACAGTTTGTACAAACACATAGATGTGGTGCAAGACTATAATGCAAGTTTACTACCCATGAAATAGTCTTGGGAAGCAACACATCTTAAATGCTCACTCTTATGCACTTAAAAAATAATTCCCATAGTGGGTCAACCCAAAAGTCTGGTCTCCAAGTCAGGCCAAGGACAAAACCCCAAAGCAGTACTTTGTCATACTGTCCCAAAATACTCATCCAGCCCCCAGCAATTTGTAGTTCGTAAACCGCTTGAGCTAGACTGGTGCTTACAAGTCATTAACAGATTACTCTTAATCCCTCTTTGGTCCTAGATTCAGACTTGGTTCATTTGGTATTTATGCTACAGAATTAATTTGAAGTAAGAGGACTGCAATATGGATGTGAAAAAGATTATTTTGAAAAGAAGTAAGTAAAGCTCACTATAACGCCTGACTTAGCTGCTAATGAAAATTGAAGTTCAAGGCTTGATTCTGATCTTGCAGTTCTCTAGGTCAGCTACAGCTTCATGGAAGTCACTGGAGTTACATCAGCAGAAGACAGTACACAACATGGAGGCAGCAAGACAGAGACAGTGGAAGACATAATTCCTTCCATAAAAGGGAAGAAAACAAACCAACCAAAAAACCTCCAAACAGACTAAAAGTTCACTGTGAATTACCACTCCTTTGCAAAACACTCTAAGTTTCTTGCTAGAATGACTACTACAGCTAGGGCTTCTGAGGGAGACATCTAGGATTTTATTTCAGAGGCTACAGCTAGACTTCCCATCTGCCACTTAGACAGTAGGAGGTTTATACACGCTGTATAAAGTAATCGTAGGCAGATGCCTCTGTTCACTTTTTAGAACTTTTGCATCTTCTTTTCCATCTCTAGGAAAGTGTATTTCTCTTTCCTAACATTTTAAAAAATATACTTAGTAGCCCCCAGCTGTGCATCCCTATCCAACACGACAACTGGGCACACATTTTATAGAATGCTGCCTACTCTGCATCTGCAGAACTCGAAAACATCAAGTAACAAATCAAAGCGCTCAAAGCTTCTCAATTTTGTTGTAATGGAAATACCACAACTTCTCTTTCAATTAATTAATTTTAAATTGGTCTTAAATCGTAAATTCTTGGAGGTTTTCTTTTCCTTGCTAACAAGGCTCTAAATTACAAAAAGGTAAGACTCCCTGGAAATCAATCCACGGTCCCAATACTTTCATTAACATGCCCATGGAATTATAGCAGAATAACAAAATGACTGTATGTAATCAAGCAGGAAGAGAATAGGAACAACTCGAACTGTGAATCAGCAGATAATGAAGCCTAATATATGAAAATAGAAACCAGTAAGTGCGGTTTAATGCAGTTTTTGTATTAAAAAAAAAAAAACAACACCCAAAACAAAACACAAAAATATTTCCTAAAGGATCTGGCATTTCTGAAATATACTGGAAGCTCATTTCTTAGTAATTTGATCAGACTCATATA
>WHYT01017354.1:294014-305422 GCA_009806455.1 Tetrax tetrax
AAAAAAAAAAAAAAAAAAAAAAAAAAAAAAAAAAAAAAAAAAAAAAAAAAAAAAAAAAAAAAAGATTGTTGTTTTACTGAAGCTGAGACTTCCCTATGCCTAACGCATATTGGTGTTCGCAGTGGTAAGATTCTAATAAACTTACTGGGAGGGCTTGATCAGAAAAATCTTCTTCTTTAATTGATGTACATGAATGTATACACTCACAGAAAATGCAAGACTAAATTCAGTTTGTGGCTTGATTAGAGAAAATGCAAGACTAAATTCAGTTTGTGGCTTGATTAGAGAAAATTCAGGCGGAAGATCTGTAATAGCGCTGAGGGAATGCAGAGGTTGGAAGACAGCATTCTGGGCAAGCTAGAGAATAGAGATTTATGTATGTGCATGTAGAAGTAAGGCCCAAACCTTCATGAAGAAGAAAGCTGGAGTTCAATGTAAAACCATGAGAATAAACTGGAAATCTGCCTCTGCTCCGTATGATACTAAATAGTGAGATATATTTAGTCTTTTTTTCTTTGTACATTAATTAGCAATAAAAATAATTTAAATTAAAACCTGTATAAAAATATATTATGGAAAAATACAGTTAATTTGCCTAATGGGTCAATTTACTGCAAATATTGCATGCATCATGTCACATAACTTCTCTAAAGCTTTGTGATATTAAAGGCTCCCCAAGGGAGCTTTAGAAACCCCATTCTTGGACATTTTCACAAACATTCAGGCAAGAGCCTGAGCAGCCCCAAACTTTTTTGGCAGCCCTATTTTTGGACATGACACTGGAAGAAAGACCTGCAAAAGTCTCTTCTGACCTAAATTATTCTACGATTTTGTGACTGGTGGCTTACTCCTTGGAATTAATTCACAAATGTGTTCTTTGTTTGAGGTTTTTTTTTTTTTTTTTTTTTTTTTTTTTAATCAGTCTGACTTAATTACTGTGAAGTATTTTTTTAAATTTTGGGTTCAGTTTTTGGTGGTTTTTGATTTTGTTGTTTATTTATTTATTATTCTCCTGTTAGGTTGATAGTTTTAGCTTTGCCTTTTGGAGAAGTGAAAATAATATGCTTATGTCTTGGAAAGACATGGTTACTATTGAATATCAGTTAACAAAGAAAATGCCCTTTACTGCAAGGCTCTTTCTTGCGAATTCATTATACCATCTCACAGCAGCAAACCTTGAAAATTACTTCAGAAGATCTTGTACAAGCAGCAAACATTTTCTGGCATGATCATGTTCTCAAACTCAATGATCTTTTGTCTCTTTACTCTCATCTAGGCAGAGGAACTGTGCATTACCAGGAAGCATCACTATTCATATACCTGTTCCACTAAAATTGTTTTTCATTTGCTCAAGTGGCTTCTACTACATTAAATCCTTTTGAAAAGGTACAGCTAATATGCACCTAGATGCAGCCAAACCAACTAATTGAATTCGGAACCATTTAGTCTGAATTTCATTATTAGTATATATAGCAACACAGAAAACAAAAACAATTAGTACCTCTGTTTTTATGTTACCAACTTACATACACATATAATTGATAGAGTTTATATCTAGTCATCCATACCATATCTATAACATCCTAATTTTTTATTAATACAGATACTACTGTAGCCAGTTATATCTTACACAAGGAACCACAACCACACTCAAATGCTATGCTCTCACATTGCTCTTCCATTTTTTGTTATTCAAAATTGCCCCTTACTTTTTTTGTATTAAAAATTGGTAATGAGGTTCCCTTCTTGCTGAAGATCTGGCAGAAAGAATCTTGTTACTCCCTTAATGAAGTCCCCAGACACAACAGACAATTTTCTAAAGAACAACAGAAAAATGTTGCTCTAAGCCTCAGAACTGACCCTATTGACTGAAAGCTGTGTCTTACCTTGTTGCAAATTAATGCACTGGGCAAATTACTTCACACCAAAAAGACAAGAGAAAAGGCTTAAGTGGCATTCATACTCCCTATTTCCCAGTTGGTATTGTCAGCTGTTGTTTTTTGGCAAAACTAGTAACATCTTAATAGGAGCATGTAGCTGGAAATAAGAGACAAAATTGCCATCTCGTGGCAGATCTGCCTAGGATCACTTTAAAAAAATCATCTAGCACAGGTGGTGTTCTGTAAAAATGGAAAGAAACCATTTTGTAGACATGTGGAAAATTCAAAATTGTAAATCTGAGCTTCCTTAGAGCGTCTGTTCCTTTCACATTGTCTCTGTTCCAGCCTCACATCAACAGGGTTAAATTTTCTTACTCAGTAAATGCAAAACACTTTTCAAGAAATAGAAATTCCTCTTGTGAATTAATGACTAGGAGTTACATAGATACTATAAATGATAAACCCTTCTGTTTTCATATTTTATTCTTCTAGTTCACTTAACTTAGAATTCTGCCTTTTATTAGCATCAGTAATAGCACAGTGCTATCTCTGCTACCTTGCCTACCTGTAGTATTGCTATTTCTTCTTTCTCTGAGGAATGCAATATAATCTGACCTCCTAACTTTCAAATCTCAATCCTCCCCCTCCATTTAATACCTTTATTTTTGTTCATTATTGCTACTCTACCTCTTAAGCCATGTCCTGTTTCCACCTCCTCCTTCTCATTGGAACAATCTGCTGACATGATGTCTCATCTATTTTTATACCATAATTGTTCCAAACTCTTAGCACATTAAATGCTTTAACAACTAAAGCACAGAAAACATACTAAGTGCGTTAGTCAAAAAGAGCTCTTTAAATGCAACTGGTTGGCATAAATGAAACAAGAATTGTCTTGATTACCGAAGACATCCAAACTAGATATAACTAGTTGCTTTACTTTCTTGAGTTAAGTTTGTTTAACTGTAATTCTCTGCCTCACCTTTTAACCATCCCTCTCTATCACGCTTACTTGGGCATCTTTTTCCACACACAGGCATTGTGCAAGTAGGATCAGTTACGATTTAGGAGCAAACAATAATTTCAGTTAACAGCTACAGAAGACAGCATGGGTTTACACACTACAAGCCTGATCACCTCGCCTGATGCTGGCGCCCGATGAGTCCCTGCGGGTCGGGCAGTCATCAGTCCAGGGCGGCTGCATCAGCCACCACCAATTTTAGAGTGGGGTGATCCTCTGTCTCGCGGAGTTGCAACCTTCTGACCCTGCTTTTTCTGGAATTTTATATCTTTTCATGTCAGTACTTATCCCTTGAATCCTAACTTTACAACAATTATCTCAAGGTTTCACTTTTCCATTATTTATTTTCTTAGATCACAAAGCTTTTATTTACAGACAACCTCACAGCTCAACATCGTGTTTACTCTCAGTAAAATTAAGCCTGTCACGCAGTTGTGCTTCACGAACTTAGCTTTGAGTGAGATAGCCAGACACCTGGGACAGTCACAACCTGAGCTCAGCACCACTTAGAATTACAGCCTACTGGTGTCAGAAAACTGTTCAACATTTTTTTGTGTATTTATTATTAGAAAGCTAGACAGTTTATGTTTTCTCTAAGTATTGAATTCCTGTTTTTGAGTGTCCACTCCAAATAAGCTTTCTGCTCATTTCATTTGGTCTGTTAAAATCAGTTTGAAATCAGGCTTTTATATTGCTAGACCAAGCCAATCTCATAATATTGCCAAAGAATAATAACAAACTGTTGAAAGTTTCTATTGCCATTCCTTTCTTGTAGTAATTAGTAACTACTGTTCTGCATTATAGCATTATTTAAATTCAATTGCTTGACAGACTTGCTGCATTATTAAACCTTTTGCTCTCGGGGCCTCTATTTCAATTTCTGGTTATTCTAGGAGAATCTGCACAATGCTCTCCAATGTCAAGTGGCAATTTTCTGAAGTTCATTCTTACTGGTAAGGACCAGTACACCCTCACTGATAGCAAGTTCATTTACTTCCAGGAAAGAAGAAAGTGATTAGGGTTAAATTCCCTCTGGCCTTCATTACAGGAACAGATAGGAGGTTTCAAGTTGGTAACTTTCACTATTTAAACATATTTAACTTCAGCAATAGAAGGCAAACAACTTGAAAAGCATGATGATTATTTGTGTCCCTGTTGCATACATTGACTAGAATCGGGCTTTCAAAGGGGAGCAGAAGAGTACTTTAGAGAACTGCTTTTATTCATCTCCAGTGAAGCTGCTGAAAATAAAATACTGAGTCAATTGGTGGCACGATCCCCCATGCTATGTTAATAGAGGACTTTCAGGCTCTACTGATGAGCAACAGGAGGCAAATCCTGCCTCCATACAAAGTAGAACCAGCGTCTACTGAACACAGTGAGATCACAAGCCTTTTGCCAAGAAAAAGAACACCTTACGTGTTGGTACTTACACTGTGTAATAAATTACATATTTACAGATACATTATACTGATTTTATACAAAGCACATACGCACTCTCATACCAACACTCTTCTAAAAGAAATACTAATTATTCATAGGGACCAGTCACAAAACCGCACAGGCCAAGGCGTGTCAGATGATGTGATGGCTGGGAATGACACTGGGCGCCCGTTGTGATAACGATCCATCTTACCGTTTCAGGGACAGAAAGGGACAAAACATGCAGTTTCATTAAATACAGTAAATAATTTCAGGACCAAAAAATTGTTCCTCCTAGGGCAGTTTCCTTTAAAGGATCTGCATGGCTGTTGAGTAAGCTGCAAATCCTGCCTTATTTTATAAGATGGAAGCCAGCAAGATTAAAAGCTGATTTACAGAAGAAACTCATTGTGCAACAATTCAATATTCTCTACTCCTTTCATAAAAAAAAAAAAAAAAAGCGGCTCAAATTGTACTTAACCTTTTATATTTGTCTGTTACTGGAGTAATCGAGGTACAAGAGTACTGGTTCCACCACAATTCCTAAAAATGTGTGTATTCAGAGCATCTCTCCAGTTGTCACTGTACATAGATAGGTATACTGGGTAAAAGAAAAGCAAAGACATTGCTTTGATCCTTCAATCATAAGCATCCAAGCTGAAGTTTTATGTTAAAATAAGCATGTAATTTTCAGCTTTTATGGTAAATATCTATGACCAGCCTTGAGGTATCTCTAGGTATCTTCTCTCAACACCCGCGGCTACATAGTGCTGCAGAGGATGAGATGCACAGGCAGCCTCCCCCAGTTCAGTTCTGCCTCTTACTATTTAAAGATACTTCTACATTTCAGAAATTTGTCAGCAGTTTTTCAAAATCTGGAATCTACTTGCAGATAGGTGATATATTACAGCATATTTTTATAATGTCAAATCTTCCTTTTGCTTATTCCTAAATACTCATGCTACTCCCCTCTCTCCCCCAGGCATTCCCCTGGATATCTGAGACTTTACTACATCAGCAGACCATGAACAGTAATACTGAAAGCCAGGAGATTTTGTAGATGTGTCTAACCCAGTTCTCTTCAGAGGCTCATTAGGAAATAAGCACCAGCTCCAAAATGAATAATAGAATCACAGAATGGTTTGGGTTGGAAGGGACCTTCAAAGCCCATCCAGTCCAACCCCTCCTGCAAGGAGCAGGGACATCTCCAACCAGATCAGGTTGCTCAGAGCCTCATCCAGCCTGGCCTTGAACGTTTCCAGGGATGGGGCATCCACCAGCTCTCTGGGCAACCTGTTTCAGTGTTCTACCACCCTCATCGTAAAAAATTCCTTCCTTATATCAAGTCTCAATCTGCATCCCTCTATTTTAAAACCATTACCTCCCATCCTATCACAACAGGCTCTACTGAACAGCTCTCTCCATCTTTCCTGTAGCCCCCTTGAGGTACTGGAAGGCAGCCATCATGTCTCCCAGGAGCCTCCTCTTCTCCAGGCTGAACAGCCCCAACATTCTCCGCCTGCTCTCACAGTAGAGGTGCTTCAGTCCTCTGATCATCTTTGTGGCCTCATCTGGACCCTCTCCAACTGGTCCACATCCTTCTGATGTTGAGAGCTCCAGAACTGGATGCAGTATTCCAGGTAGGGTCTCACCAGAGTGGAGCAGAGGGGCAGAATCGCCTCCTTCAACCTGCTGGCCAAACTCCTCTTGATGCAGCCCAGGATGCAAGCACACATTGCCCATATTTTACAGAGAGGGAAATAATTTTGGTTTCCAACTCTATCAGTTTAACTTTTTCATAGGCAGTAAATCAACTTTAAAAAGGTGTAAATAACATCATAAGAAATGAACAACCACCAACAAAATGTCAAAGGTGAACATAAGCCAAAAGGCAGAATATGCTTATTGTTCAAATTTTATCTTCAGGGAATATACTTTTTCTTCAATATGTGGGTGACTGGATCTGAAATGCTAGGAGTTTGCTCCTAACCTGACTTTTACCCTGTTTTTCACTTAAAGAGACCCATGATGATATTTCCAGTCTCTCTCTTGCTCTCAAACGAATCATATCCTCCAACATGCCACTTTCAGGACAGTCAGTTTGAATTACACTGATTGGACATAGGCAAGATGAGAAAATAGATGAAGAAATAGGTAGATCAAGTAATTTTAATGAGTAATGAAAACAAGAACAAAAAAGTACATTTGGAGTTATGCAACTTGAGACAATTTCATGAAATAACCTTCACTATAAGTTTGTACATTGCTGTTGCAGCAGGAAAAATAACCAATTAGAATACTTAACTACTCCTAGGGAAAGCAACACTTCAGCTATGTGTAGGCATTAAAAAACTTTAATGCTGTAATGTGATATAATTGCAAAAGCAGCTATACCAGTGATTAAATTAATAACTGTGTCTTTCAAGTTCCAGGCTTAGAAGCTCCAAGACCCTCCCCGGCCTGTGCAAAAGTATGACATTTATGCAGCAAAGGAAGAGGAAGGCTTAGAAGGCAGGGGAAACACAGAAAGCACCTCGAGAACTTCAGAGTTCATAGACATGAGGCTGCTCTCTGTGGGTTTTATCAGGGAAATGTGTTATTCAAAAGCCATAAAGAAAAATGTTCCCTCATCTGAGACCTTCTGCAGAATTTAAAAGAAAACTAGTTTTCTTGAACAAATCAAAGAAAACAAAAAAACCAAGAAGCATTTCTGCAAGAAAACCAAGGAACTAGGAAGAAGCTTCAGCATTGATGCTGGTCCTTGTCAAGCTATAGATCTGAAGTGAAGAGCTTCTTGCTGGGATATGTGCCACAGAGCAATCAGAGCATATCTAGACCTTGAAGTGTGGTGCATTGCTGTTTCCTGCATAATGTCATGGTAAATTTGAAGAGTTACAAGCTTCACTCAGATTTTATAATAATAATTGTGTTGCTGGTTCTGTCCTCTAGAGGAAAATAACCAAATTTTCAGTTACTGAAAGGGAGAACCTCTCTGTTTGAAGGTCCCATGCTGCTATTGTAATTTGCAGTTTATCAGTCTGCTCTGCACTCTATATAGGACATTTTCTAAAAAATTCCAGTGGCCTATTTTATAATTAAAACACATTGTGGATTGAAAGACAGGAAGAAAGAAATAAGTACTAGCAGGGGGAAGTGAAGAACTAAAGCACAGGACTACATAGTCATTAATAAACACGAGCTGGCAATGAAAAGCAGAGGTCTGAATGAAATTCTAAGACAGCTTTTCTACAAGTGATGGAGGTAAAGAAACATAATTAGTTTCAAAACAGCTTGACACGTATATTAACGGCATTGTGTGATTTAGTCAGCTGCACCACTGGAGACCATCAACTTCATGACCCAGGGTATCCCCTCGACTTCTATGCTGTGGTATTTATCCTAAATCCAGTATACCACTGCAAAAATAAACCCTTCTATTTTATGTAATCTGAGGCATGTTTCTTATTGGCTTGGGTGCTGTTAGAAATTTATACACATGCTGTTACTTGCTAAACAAAAGAATAATTTGTCCTAGGCTTCAGTTCTGGGAAGGAAAAAAAAAGAAAGGAAAAGAAAGAAAAAGAAATAAACTCAACAAAAGAATCCTCCACTCTTGCAATGTTATCTTGCTGAAACCTTGCAGCAAAATTTAAAAACACAGCAGCTGTCATTTACCAGATTCTCCCGTACTCTTCTAAAGCCAGATAAGATGAATACAGAAATCTCTAAGGACAGTGTATAAACTGCAGTATAAATGGGAAAATGTGAAACAGAATTCATTAAAATACATCAGTAGCTCTACTACCGGCTTAGAATGGATTGATTCAGGAGAAAATCCTGTGCAGAACTTACTGAACTGCTGCTGGCAGGCAGCAAAGGCTCAACATGTGCAAAAGTGATAACTGGTGAGACTGCAGAAGGCCTCGTGGTGATTTAAATGCATAGGCTGCAGACAATTCAGACTGATACTCCACAACAATTTTTAGTGTTTTATATCATTACTTTCTTCAACAAATGCCTGGGATCAGAAGGGTAGCTACATTAAAAAAAAGTATCAGTACCCTCGCTGCCCGCCCGAAAATTTGACTAAGCCAACTCATCTCTTAAGTTGTGTCCTTGCAAGAAAGAAAAAGAATAATTCTCTGACCATGACATCTCTGCCAAGGTTGCTGGCAGTAAAAAGAGACCCCCAAGTCAGTAATGCATAAACAAAAATGCTGAGGATCTATTTAGTTTTGCATACAATGAACCTTCCAGTCTTTGCTTTCTCAGGCATACTGAAGCAAAATTTAATTATGCGTTATTCAACCAAAAACCATTCAGTGAACTAATGGCAAAACCAGATTTAATATGCTGAAACCCTGAATCTTTACTAAACCTTTGCCTGCACAACAATAATGCACTCTGTTATTTTTCCCCAACATATAAATATCAACAAGAGTGTGAATTTATATACAGAGGTAATGCAAAACACATTTAATATTCTATTGTATCCTAGCCGTATAAACGTGTTAAGATATCCTAGAAAAATTACTTGCAGAGGAAGGGGCAGCTCTTGTATCCAATCTATCTGGATTTGCTCATTTTAAAGTCTTGCCAACAAGCAAACAGATCAATAAATCATTTCCACAGATGATCCAAATGGCCACATCATCAAAAGTCCTTCGGGAAGGAGTAGAAGAACAACAGATGTTTTGCAAATAAAACTCTGTTAGCATACATGGATCAACAGAACTTTCAAATGAAGACCATAAGCTTAAATTATATACTATCCTACAAAAGATGCTTTTTGAATAAAACAAAAATGGATTCAAATATAATCCAATCTTATCTAAGATAGTTTATCCAGGTATCCACCAATCGAGCCCCACCACCACCACCAGTAAAACCAATGCTGCAAGAGTAGATGTGCTGCTGCAGCCAGTTCCAGCCAGCATGCAATAGCAAATCCTAAAGACGCTCCGAAGATAAATTTCTCTAATCCTCCAACAGAATGGGCAAGCTTAGTGTTGATTTCTTAGCTGTAAGCTTTCTTTTAGCACTTGTAATGCAGCTGAGCTACCTCCAACAACATTTTTTTTTTTTATCTGCTATGGCACTTCCTCAGAGTTTGTGCACAGCCTCGCATACAGCTTATTCCTCATCTGACAAGAACAAACGCCACAATTCGCCACTGGCAGCAAAGTTCCTGAAAATTTTAACTGAAGAACATTAAAAGCTTTCTGACAAAATCCAGACCTTTTTCTGGATTTTCATTTCCAAAAAATTATACTGCATTTTGAGGAATAATTCATTACTGTTGCTTTCCTTAACCCTGCTTGTTTTGCTTGTCTAATTTTTTTTTTTGCTGTTTATTCTTTACATTTTATTTGCTTAGAATCTTCCACTAATTATCTTAAGATATTTTCAATCATCACGGACTTATTTAGAGATGTGTCACAAGATCAGTTCACCCAAGCAAGAGCAGATATGCACAGAAGCAACGCACGCAGGCCAAGCCATTAGTATTGTGTTCATCAGCTTTTTGGTGTTTTCCTGTAACAACAGCACAAAATATGATAAAGGGCTGAAATGAAGAGAACAGAGCTATGCTTTAGCTAATCACGGTTCAAAAAAAATACAGATACATAACTGCTGTTTGTCACAGCCTTAACTTTGACTTACGGGAGGGGCAGTAAAACACCATGGGCATATACCAACACACCATGTTGTCAGTCCTTTCTCGGAAATTCTTCCAGAGATAATACTTCTGGGAATGACACTAATTAGTCACCAGTCAACATTACCAGCTCTGTAACACTGTTCCCAGAAACAGCATCTTTCTATAGTCATTTTTCCAGGAACAACACACGGTATGTTTATAGAGGCAGGCAAAAAAAGGTAATAGGTACTTAAATACACGAGGGCCAGAGAGCCCTGGCTCTTAAAAGGTAGAGATTTTTATAAGGTCTGTTCTTTCAAAACAACGCTTGTGAGTATTTTGAGTCAGACAAAACATTACTATTGATTAAATTGATACAATTTTTATTGAACTGGGCTCCTTTGTAGCATGAACCGCACATTTTTTTTTTTGTGTTGTGCAGCATACAAAAATAAGAAAACTGACTGATCTGTTTCCTTTGGCCTAAAGCAGCCATTTTCTTTTTTAAAGGTAGATCTAATTACAACTTTGGGTAAAAGAATATTCCATGAAATAGATATCTACATTGAAACAATCAGAATTACAGTATTAAATACTTCATCAGGCAAACTGGAAAGAGAGGGGCTGTTTTATAAGCAGTCTGTAAAGATAAAAAGGAATTAATACAACTGTCCAATTTATCATCATTTAAAAGTGTAAAAAAAAAAAAGCTTGAATTACTTTTTTTTTCAGCAGATACTGGAAGTATCAAAGTTGAACCAAGTTTTGTTGTAGTTTCACCACTAACATACTCAAATTTCGCTTCATCCAGGATGTGTTAGAGGGAATCAACAATAAAGATCATTGTGAACTATAAAATTGCTAATTGACTCAAATTATGTACACTGGGTTTGAAATTTGGAGAAACGATCAGTGGAAAAGGGAACTTTAAAACTTTTACTTGATTCCACGTGTAGGTTGTACCAGGGATAACTTCAGTAACTCAGTGCCAGAAGAATGCTGAAGAAATCGCCTGGAAAATCTGCAGAATGCATGTGGTAATTTTCATGAAAGCAATGAGAATTTACTCACTTGAATCTTGGCTTTAGTTTAAGGCTTATTGGAAGATCAAAATATTTTGGGTTATGTCCCTGGCTGATGTTCAGAAGGTATCCTTTCCACATCAGTGCTTTTCTTACTGACCACAGTCCAACAAAAACAGCAGCAACAAAAAGAAAGTGGAAACAATCAAAGCTATAAGGATTTTATTTCTTAGCCCAATAAAGAATGGGAAGAATATTTGATTGAACTTCCATTGTTTTTTATTAGCATTCACCAAGAGGCCAAAATGTTTTGGCATTCAATAGGCAATAAAATATTGCCAAAATATTTTATCTAGAAGACCTACCAAATGTTAAAATTAACAGAATATGTGCTCAATGCTCTACCCCCCCCCCCCCCCCCC
>WHYT01017354.1:305442-357710 GCA_009806455.1 Tetrax tetrax
ACTTTGATAATTCCTAGCAAAAAAAAAAAAAACCCAGATAAAGAGCAAATCTTTTGTCAAATACATTACGGCCCTCATGCAGCAAGAAACCTCATAATATTTTTATCTTCACAAATGCTCTCAAGTGATCGCAAATCAAATGAACATAAACATGGCTTTAAGTCAACCTGTTAGGTATTTTGTGACAGAGGATGTGAAATACTGAAATGATAAACAGATTGAAGATAGTGAGTGTCTGTTCCTCATGTTATTTTATTTTTCTCTTTAGGGATGATCTTTCTGTTTGTCTAGTTCATTCCTTCCGTGCTCTCTGAGGAAATGGAAAAACATGTATGCCATTTTTCTGATCCTTTAAAAGGGCTTATTTGTTGAAAATATTCTTTAAAATGTAAAATAATACATACTATCAACTACTATTATAATTTTCTAATAAGACTGTAAGTGTAAAAAGAAATCTATTCACATTGTTGTCTATGCAAGATGGCTCAAGAGCATATAGACTCAGATGTGGCTTGTAGAGCATTAAAAAGTAATAAAATACCAAATAATTATGAAGAAACAGCCTGCAGATCTGATTAGAGATATTAAGCCCCTCTCACGATTTTAAGATTTATTTTAAGCAATGTTGGATTATGGGTCTACACTCTTACCTCCAGAGCTAAAGAACAACACACACAGTATTTTCTTCAGTATTGCTCTCTGTGAGAAGCCTATTTCACATTTACAGCTCAAGTTCCACCACAATGCTAATGACAAATTGTTATCAGATGTCAAGTAGGGGGATGCATCTGTCAGGCAAGAAGGATGGTAACAACTTTCAGGACTGTGAGATCTGGACCTGCATCAGAATCTGGTGTAAAGCCAGGAACAGCCATACAGCAAAGCCCAGGAGGAGAGGTTTCTGCCTGAAACTTCCCAGGATGTGATCAGCAAAATCAGAATGAGAAGTACGTGCAGTAATCGGAGCATCCGAGCCACTGCTAGAGCGAAGCTGTGCGGTGTTGACCTGTACCTGTGCTCTGTATCTCCACTGGTTACTGGAAAGCCTTACATGCAGTAGAATTACCGCATCCAGCATCGCCTTTAAAACTGCTTTTTATAGCTAATGTTTTGTTTGACTGGGCTAATCTTTTACTAGAAATTTGAGCATATTTTCATGGTAGCAAGACCATTCCAGAAACTGCATTCATTACAATATATTTCCATACATTTCTCCAAGGGAATTAAAATACAGTAATTCATGTTAGGATTCTCAAATTACAATGACAACAAAATAAGATTAATAACTGCTGCAAACAACTTGCCAAAGAAAGTCATCCAACTAATGCTACAGAGAAGGCTTCTGCCAACTCATTGAAGAAAGAAGCACAATTCAGAGATTGTTTCATTTACTCTGTGTAAGTATATTTAGCAAAGATCTTAGGCCAGAAACAGAGATGACAAATGGAGGTGTAAATTATAGACTAGTAAATGGGAGAAAAGCACAGTAAACTGGCATAAGTTGGGAAAATAAAGTAATTTAAAACCTTAATTTCTGAAAATGGCTGTGACATGAAATCTAAGACCAGAGATAAACCTCAGGCATGGTGTTGAGAAAATTTTAAATTGGTACTACAATTTGTATTTATGTGTATCTCTAGTTGGAAAATGACATATTTCCGTGATTTCTAAGTGAACATTTAAAGATATATGGAAGTACTTACCAAAGACTTGTATGCCTCAACAGCCACACAATTTACAAGATGAAAATTACAAACATGCAAACTGCTCAGCAGAATGCAAATATAAAGAGTATGAGCAAAAGGAAAAAAAATATAAATGGCTAAAATGAACTCATAGCATTATAAACTTTACAGCACAATTTTTTTTCAGTGTAGCCTTAGCTTTTAAAGAAACAGATGTCACTTTGACAATATAACTATGCACATTTGAACGAAAACTTAATTGAAAAAACCTATTCAGTGAATAGTAATGGGAAAGTACTACATTTATTTAATCCCCCTCACAACGGAGCCAACATGCCTACCAATTGGGTTATTCACACAAATTGTATTTAACAGCTTCCTGTTAATATGCTCTAGTTATATAATGAAAACTCAGCAATCTTAAAGCTCAGGCATCCTTGTTCCTCTTCTGCCATCAAATTGAGCAGTAATTGAGTCACTCCGGAAAGTACATTTGACCTTGAAGCTTTAAATTTTTATTATCGCACCATGTCACAAAAACAGATGTAAAGTCATTACTTAAAATGTGGGGGGCAGTAATAGATCTTGCATTTTAATAGTTTAGGACAATACCATTTTCATGAGAATCAATTAGAAAATTGTGGTTCATTTCAATAAAAACTGGACCTGGCGATTTTTGCAATGTTTTTGACACAAATGAATTTTCTGAAGAGAAGAAACAATAAAACATCAATAAATTCATAAATTTTCATTCAGAAAACCAGAAAAGTTGATGAAGCGAAGCCTTAACTCACACAAATTAAATTTTTAAATTGTGTCTTTCCCCAACTGTAAGCCATTTAACTAATAAGCAATTCAGAATAGAATTTGTAACTATATTGTATTACAGGAAAAATACCAGTTAAGAAGAACATGTGTGGCATACAATAGGCAAGTTTACTTGTACATATCTTATTCTTATAGTATTTCAGAAGCAACCAAGTTCAGAGTACATGATACTTCCAGGTGATTTTCAAAGCTTTGTGCCTGATATTGACTATAGCGAAATATGAAACGCATAGTGCAATAACGTATTGTTTTGATTGTATTGGCTGGTATTTTAGATGTTATTTTAGACAGAAACAAGTACTTTTGTTGGCCCTAAGAACTACCATGCATATGACTAACAAAAAAAAAAAAAAAAAAAAAAAAAAAGGCTAGCTCAATACAGATGCGAATAATGGTGGGCAAAGCGTTAATTATCAAGGCAGAGCCACTGAACTTCAGTAGATCTTAAATGATGTGTTTGATTCTTAATTACCAAACTGACTTACTAGTTCTTGAGTTCATGCTTGAGTATGTCATAAGGGCCTTTTCATGTAATTTAAGATTCATTCAAGCAGCAGCATCTTACTACAGTGTTCTTCAACACGTTAGATAACTTTCTTCTTACCAAAGTCTTACTAGGATACATGAATAACACTGCTATGCTTACAGAAGGAAATAAACTGAATTTATTTTGGTATAACTCCATGTAGAATGTGATACAACTCATGCCAGCAGCAATGGTTTCTAGTCTAAATTTCTTTTAGAAGAATGACCCTCCAGAAACCTCAACAAATCCATTGTCTGCATTACAGTAAAGTTATATCTATTCACCTTAATCAATTACACATTCACTTTATCCAAGTTTGCTTATGATACTGTGTATTTCCTAATGCCACAATGCTCTATATATGAAATTTAAAAATAACTAATCATACTTAAAGCCTAATATATTTGATCTGAATTTATGAATACAAATTAAACATGTCTAAACTAAAATTTTACATTATTGAGTCAAGTAATGGCCAAAACTATGTCACATTGGAAAGCCAACAAGTTCGTAACCTGCTGAACATTCTACTGACCAAAAGATACTACAACAGATCTCAGAAAAATACCTCACAAGTCAACAAACATATTTAAAAGCAAAATATGTGTATATGCAATAGACTGGTTTCTCTAAGCCACAGTGCTGATGACCCTAGTAACTTGACATTCATTGCAGTGATACTATAGGCAGTACACATATGTAGGGCATAATCACATGCATACATTATATATGGCAATAAGGATAGCGTTTGGGTTTTGTTTGTTTGGTGGGTTGGGGTTTTTTTTTGGTTTTTTTTTTTTTTTTTTTTTTTTTTTTTTTTTTTAATTATTGAGAGGTGTCACATTTAATTGTGACAAGTATAGCTGTCACACAAGTCAAGCTTTCCAGCCAGAAAAGCTGAAGTGTTATCTTTCTACTGTCAGGTCACTCATAAGAATGTTGAGATTTTCTTGGTGACACCAAAAGCTAAACAAAAATGGCTGCAGGATGTCCCCTACATATTTACATGTTTTAACAAGAGCAAAAAAAAAAATTTATCCATGGGGCCTGGATATCCTCTTGTTCTATTAAACTTTATTCATTGTAATTGCCTCGCTTTTTTCAAACAAATGTGGAAAAATAAGTCAAGACGGGAGGGAAGGAAGATAAATACTGCAAGCCCAAGCAGTCTATAACAATATGCTGTAACTACATACGAATATTTTTCCTTCCCAGCTGATTGCTGAAAAGATGCAGTAGCACACGATGAATTAAAAAGGTACTATTCCCTATTTATAGAACACCAGCATAATTACAACACAAAGAATGCACTGATTTCCAGCTATGTGTGTACAAGGAAGAGACTAGCAAATTGTAAGGCACAGCAAGAACTTCAAAAGTAGTAATTATGAAAATGGAAAGAATAACTCATGAATAAAGAATATAAGAAATAATATACATAGCTTGGCTAAATAATGACTAAATGGACTCATGATTACTGTGTACAAGTTTTTCTAGGATGTAAACACAAGTGAATTGCAAGGCGACTTTGCTACCATTAATGGGTTGAAGTAAAACAGAAAAAGTTTTAACTAGAACAATTCATATTGTACACAATCCCAGGCCCTTTAAATTCTGTGTCTTGCTGGTGATTTCTGATAAAGATTATAAAATACTATAATTAAGCATACTTTTTTCCTTTTAAAACAGCACCTTGCAGTACTACAAGTGGAATGTTATGACTCTAGGTTTGTTATGCATTTTAATTAAAAGTTCAGGAGAAAAAAAAACCCACTCAACAATTGTACTCAGTATTTTCAATGTTTTCAATAGAAAAATGAAGACAAAAAAAAAGGAGAATAATAGCATAAATTATTTTTTAAAAGTAGCATGAAGGATCTTGACTTCTAACTTTCTGATCCAATCCCAAATTCATAACACATCCCTCAGTAAAGTGAAAAGGAAAAGCTTTTTAAGCACTTGACAAGGGCATATGTCCTTTCTAGAGCTGACCGAAATCCTTGTATATATGGCTGCACACTGCGCTACAGAAATGGTTACCAAGGGAAAGCAAAACAAATCACATATCAACAAAATCATCAGCTGACGCTTAAAAGGTTTGGCTCATAGTTAAATGAGAACAATTCGTTGATTCCCGCGCATGGAGACACTACCAAGAATGGAACAGATCTCACCAAATGCATTTTTCTTCTCTGAATGGTGTGGATAAAATTCTGTTCTTTATAGTTGGAACAAGTGACAAGGGATCAACACTTAAGTCACACAACAAACTGGGGAACTTACAGACAGGCTGCTTTGGACAGCAAAACTACTATATTAAAAGAGTAACAATAAATTCACACAACAAGTGCTATCGGGAGCTGTTAAGCATAAAGAAATTAATGACAGAACTTTATGATTCAGATATGAATTTGTACCTGCCTGCAAAACCAAATCAATAAGCATAGGGAGTTGGGCAGGGATTTGCCTTGCATTGTTCAGAGGTATAGAACATACAGTCCATACGGTTACCTAACTTGAGAGCTCATGGTGCCCAAAAACTTCAATGATGCTCCAACTTACACATATTACTCTGCTTTCCCCTTGCTCCCCCTCTTTTAGGAGCTATCCTTGCTGAAGTTCTTTCTCTTCCAAGTCCATTGAAAAAACTTTACAGGATTTTACAAACATCAGTCAAGTCTAACCTATATCCTCAGCATGAAAAGTGGAATTGTTCTCTCAAATTATTGTCAAGAAAAAGAATAAAATCTGATTTCTTACAAGACAAAGTTCATAGTTCCGCTAGTTAAGTAAGCATCAAGGAGAAAAAGCTTAAGGAACAGCTTTCTTCCTTTTAGAAGTTCATTGGAGTAGCACTAAATGAAATTAATACCAGAATTAAGACCAAAGAAGCCCTCACTGATCTAAGTAACAGCTTCTGCGTATTGACCACCCCACAAAATCTAGTTATACCTAAATTAAATTCACTAATATAATGGTTCTGTTCCTCCTCAAGGCTGATACAGCACTTAAGAAATCTTAAAGGTGCTGGTGTTCATGTGAAGCTTTCTTGGAAAAATAAAACAAAATGCATTATCTCAGCTGTGTAATTTTATGCCAGATCAACAATTCATTTACAGCAAGGGCTGTAAACTTCTTTCAGGTGTCACTTGAGAAAAGAAAGTGACTAGCACCTCATTGGATCCGCATCTGTGGAGAACTTGTGGAAAACAGGTAAAGTTTCTAAACAGTAAGTGTTCTGTAAACCTAATCTTTGTTCTTTTTCAAGAAAGGGGAACAGAATACTCATAGAACTTTAGATTGCTTCACTCTATTGATTTTTCAAGTAATCAGAATTATAAAACTACCTATGAGCACATGAAAGATGACATGGATCAATGTGGGTTTTCTTTCAATTCATAACTCAATCATATTTTGTAGAGGAGAAGGGAAGCAGTAATTTCATAATTTGACTTCAGAAATGGTTTTCACACTTTACATTTTTGTAATGAAACAAAGAAATACTGTGTAGGTCTCAGAGAAAGAAGTAACAGAATATAATTCCAGGAGAAATCATACATTTTTACACTTTCAGCAAGAATAACTACCTGCACAAATGCAAGATGCTGAACACTTGTGCATCCATTCTTTCAGAAAAACTGCAAAATCTCAGAGTTACAACGGATCATAAGTTAACCATCCCTCAGCTGTATCAGGCAAGACAGACACCATAACGGGTTGTTTTCATAATACTTTGCGTAGAAAACAAGGTAAGCTTTCCATCCTATTAACTGACGGCTTACAATACACAACCCAACTTTGAGTACTCCGTGAAAGGTCTGGGTTAGATGCACCACAATTCTGCAAAACCCCATCTAAGCCAACAAATTCCAATAAGCTATTTATTATTAAAATGGTACCAGACCAAGAGGACTCAGACTAGTGACATTCAAATACGTAAGAGGTGCCTGTAAAGATGAAGGACATCAAATATTCTCAATATCTCATACATAGATGAAGCAAATAACCATAGGCTTTAACTGCAGAGGTAGAAATCTTGGTATACAATAATGGAATCATAGAATGATTTAGATTTGTATGTTCTCCTGCAAATTATGAGGTCTAACCTCCTCAAAATAGGGCTGACTTCAAGTTTTATTTTTGAAGTTAGTACGAAAGAAACAGAAGAACAACAGACTGCTTCCAGCTACTGGTATCTCCACTATTTGAAACCAAGAACAGGTTGCGTGGGAAGAGTTTAAGAATTATAGATCTGTTTGGGAAAAGGAATGAACCCCTTGAGGTCCTATTCCCAAGTTTGTGACCTTGATTCTTTAGCCCCTTCATACTTTGCACATACACGTGAAAAAACATTTGCCTCAATGATATTTAAAGCTTCTGAAAGCAGGTTTTTGCAATTTTTATTAAGAAAGTACATGTAGGGAGATTCATACATCACAGACACCAACCATGAAAAACAAACTGCATTATTTGCCAAACATCAATTTATAAAATATCACTTAGTAATTTCTCTGCAAAACCAAATTAATGAGAATTATTGTATGAAAAATTAATGAACATGCATTACTATAGAAACACTTTGCACAACAGCTGTGAGTTGTTTACTAATTCCCGATTAAAATCATAAAGACATTATTTTGAGGAGGTGAATATTGCTGCAACTACAAGTAAGGATTAATCCAAGTAGCCAATAGAGTCAACAACTACATTATCAACACTAGTATTACAGGAAGTTTGAAAGCCACAAAAATTTTCATTAACAGGAGAATTTAAATTTCTATAGAAGCTGAACTTTTCCTTTGGTTTTTTTTTTTTTTCAAAGAGTACAACAGGTGGAAATAAGAAAAGTGTTATCAGACATCTCAAGGAATGTCTTAAAATGTCTCAGACATTTCAACGAAAGCTCTGAGAAGAAAAGAATGAAATTTACAGCAGGAAGGTAAGATGGAAGCAAGAAAAAGTAAGGACAAAGATTTTTCACCTTACCAAGATCCTCCACTTCAAAAAAAGAAACTATATTTTGTGCAAGACAATGTCTAGTCTAATTGCACAGTTGTCAAGCAAAAACTATTCTTTTTTATTGTGCTGATCACTGTACTAGAACACGGCTGCCTCTTCTAAATGAGGAGAGCCACTGCTAAAATTCGTGCATACACTTACATGAAAAAAAAAACCAAAACAAAACACCAGAAACCCATGCCTGCGATTGAGTTACAAGTAGAGCATGAGTTTCACATGATTCTTTAACTCTCCTTAAGCTTTCTTTTCTCAGCTCTGTTTTTTTTTTTCCTTGACTGCTCACCTGCATTTGAACATTAAAGAGATTTCATAAAGGAACTGTACCTATAGCAACAATCCTGTTTGGGGACACTTGAGTGGTGCATCTTTCTATTTGATCATTCCAGGACAAATAAAACCTCACTAACTTCTACAGGATAGTTCCTATGATGAGACAGCGACTACTACATTGTAATGCCAGGGTATTTCCAGATCCTGGTGCAGGAAGATTCAAGCTTTAGAATGTGACATTGGTAAAGAGTCTAACACTCAAGGAGAAGAAGTTACAAGCAACTAAGCTATAGTTGCTATAAGTGAATGCTGGAGCTGCTGTTTATATAATTTTTAATATAATTAAAGGCTAAGCTAGATTGGGAAGTTAGATAATCATATTCCTTAAGATTACAGGCATCTAAATGACACTGAAGGCAAGATTAGAATAATTTGCCTCACTTTCTGAAAGCTTCAGTCTATTTGTGCAAATTATTGCTAAATGTAAACAAGACCTCAATCCTTCAATTTCTTATTGGTAAGTCTTGCATAAACACACAATACTGAGTATTTGAATAAGAGAAAAAAAAAACCCAGGTTCTTTTTTTTGCTTTGCAATCACAGAAACTTCAAAAGAACAATGAATAAACTACAGTTTTTCTAAATAAGTTCAGAGAATAATTAACAGTAGATTTTCTGTTATTAAAATGGAAGCCACACAGTAATCTTTATTTACTCCCTTTTCCCAACATTTCCTCTATCACTGCTTCATGCTAAAGCTGACTGAGATATACTTCTCTATACTTTCCACTATATTCTGAACAGGGTGGCAGAACGGGGATGTTAGAGAAAAGTGTGCAGTTCCCCAAATATTGGCTGTTCAGAACTACCTGCCCTCAGGAACTGATTTTTAAATTTTATGTGGTGGGTATTTCCTACTTCTATTTTGTTATATATGATTTTTTTTTTTTTCTGCTCTTGCAAAATGCAGAGGTTTTTCATAGCCATCAAGTTAATTTTTTATTTCCATTATTAATAGACTAATACTTTGACAGCCATTATAGGAATATTCATTAATAACACATATATTAGGGAAACCGATTAATATAATGCAATAAAGTGCATGAAAATAATCTTTTATAGAATATAAATGAAAAGCATACATAAACTTTGATCTTTTGCCGTGGAGTGTTCTGCAGGAATTGATTTGATTTCATTTGTTATCATAAACAATGTATTTACATGTCATGCATATTTCAGGCAGGAAACTTGCACTAAATCTTACATTTAACACACATCTGTAACCATGCATGGTAATTCTATAGATACAAGACAACTTTTATCAACTCTAATTGTTCATTGATAACCCATCTGATTATTTGCCCCAAAGCAACGTTACGAACTTTAACTTGTTTTTTCACAGATGTAATTACCATATGTTTTCATTAATCTGATTCTGTTAGCTCACTCTTTGCTTACTGATTGTAGTGTCAATCAATTATTCTGCCAGCACATGCATCAAACCAATTAGAATGGATTTGGGAAACTGGAAATGTAATTTTTTAGTTCCGAGGAATTGTTCCAACAGTCTGAGTCACAAAACCTGCTTTTTAAACAGAAGTGACAATGTGACCTCTGTGTTTCCAAGGGGCTCTACTTTGTTCATCTGTACAACATCCAGTAATTCTCTGTCCATTCTTTAAAAAATTGTAGGCACATAGACACCTGTTAAAAATATTCATAAAACAAATTAGTATTTTCTTCTACATTTGGAATGTGTCAGGGTAAAGGAGAAGGTGCTCTGGAGTAGCTACACACTTCATGGTGTTTCTTAGCAACAATTTCTCAGGAGAAGTTTGCAAGGACCTGCAAATAGGATTTGGGCAGTACTTCGTAGTTCAATAATTCAGTTCCTTGCTTCTAATTAAAGTGACCCTGTATCTCTTCTGTTTATGAATAGCATTTTAATCCAAAAAGTCCAGGCACCAAAGACAAATTTATAGTTAATAAATAAATGCGGTATTACTACTGTAATTTTGGTTGTGTAAGACAATCCCAGCAAAAAATATTAACAAGTTCTGCACTCTGTATTTGAAGCAATTTTAAACAATATTGACTGTCATTAAAAAAAAAAAGAAAAAAAAAAAACAAAACAAAAAAAAACCCAAAACAAAACATGAGGAAGACAGTTGAATACAAAGTTGTAGTCACAGGATAGTAAACTAAATGGCTTATTTTTAACTTAAATAATTCCTATATATAATTTTTGTTAAAATATGTTTTAGCAGCATTATAAAATCTAAATATTATTAATCCCAATGCTGACAATATGAAGCACAGTTACACAGTAAATTTTTACTTGTTTTCTGTCTACAGTATTTAGTTGAGAAAAAAAAAAAGTGTTAGTTATTGGCTTTTATTACAATAACTTACCCACAGCGTCAACTTTAGTTTACGAAGTACAAAGTTCACCATCTGGCTATAAAATAGATCCTACATGTTACTCACTTAGCTAATTTCATTACAGCTACAGAAATCCAAGCAGATACTTTTTGAAAAGGAGCCTGCTAAATACATCTACTATGACCATGCAGATGATAAACTCATAGTACTTGCAAAGCACTGTTAATATAAAGCAGGATAATATGAATCAATACTCACACCACAAACAACTATACAAGTAGCATCACTATTTTGTTTATTTAATCATCTTCAACTCAAGAAATCTATTCTTCATAGGACAATTGCCTTATCTTGACGGTATTAATTACAAATTATATAGCATGATCTCTGTGTTTTTTAGGGGAAGGACATTAATGAGGTGGCTTGAGAGTGAAGACACAACTTCAATTGCAAAAATTTTTTTGAACTATCTTAGTTCATAGTATCTTTCTGGATCATGACTGGAACCATCAGGCACTTCTACTTTTCCAGTAACTAATAAAGAGATGCACTTGTCAAATGCATATGGCCTCAAGATATTTCGGAACCTCTGGGCTAGTTAAAGGGTTGCTCTAGTCTAATAAATCCCTTGAATAATGCTAGCAAAAAAAAAAGTGGTGCATACACATCCATATCGTCATCTGGGAAAGGAAACTGCTACTTTTGGTCAGCTCAAAAGTTACTTCATATCTTGAGGACAATGGTATCTTTCCTAAACTATATGAATTTATCCAAAGATTACTATAGAAACAGCGACTGAGGACACAGCCCTAAGGAGGTGCAGGCTCCTCGCCAATGCTGATGGCCTTCATTATTCTTTAAATCTTAAATTTGCCAAACCAATTCTCACACTTGTTTCTCATGTTTGATAAATGGACACATCGATCTTGCCAAACTTATTTATATGATCAACAATTTCATTGCAACATAGTAAATATTGAAGATTCAGCCTCTTAATACTATTATTTTAAAAAAAACAAAATGCCTCTCAAATGATCTGAAATACAATTTCCATGCTAAAGAGTGAATATTTATAATTGTTACTTATATTTCTACATTAGCAAACATTCCTCTTTACATTCCTGACTTCAACATAGACCATAAGTACATTTATAATTACAGCTTCCATTCATGCAAATGACAGTTATGCCTTGGTATTTGTCAATGGAAACGCTAGAGAATTCTAAGTGGAACACGACACATCCAAAATCATTTAAAAAGCCTCTCTATCAACAGTCGACATACAGTAACACATTAAACAGAGTTAAATGTTTGTCTTGGGAGATTTTGTACATTAGCTTAAAAGCTATTGATAATGCCAGAATTAGCGATGGATTTGTCTGTGGTTTGCTGTCGCCTGTTTATCTGAGATGCATTACTAGAAATAATCTCCCTACAAAATAAACATCCCAATCTAAAAACAAGCTTAATTAGAAACTCAATCCAAGCAAGCCATTTAGCAAATCAAAAGAAAAATTGACTTTTTTTTTTTTTGACAAAAAATTCTAACAGGTTGTCTTTTACAGAGCTGAACGTTTCTGTGTCAGACTACACAGGTTACGTCTGTTAACGTAACAGACACTCATCCTCACAAACATTAGCATGGAAAAGACACATACTGACAGTCACTGCCCTGAAAACAATGGTTTAAGCCAAGGTGAAACATGTCAAAAACTTGAGATTATAAAAGTAAAATCAAAGTTCACATGGGGCCATCACATTGTTTTAGATGTCTAAAGCCTTCTTGCATTAGGCTGCTTCTGAAAGTTTCAATCCAATAAATTCTTTAAACTATGCCTATAAAATAATTTCATACCAAGTATTCGAGGTTTAAAGCTACAGTACAGCCCTGGGTGGTACAGCTTGCCAAAGGCTGAAGTTCCACTTGAGTGCTCTCTGAACTCCCCAGTTCTTACGTATCTTTATCTACAAAACACCTATGAAAGTAAGTGGCTCAGAAAGTGGCAACGTAGTACAGAACTCCTCAAAGGATTACACAGATTTACTTGCTAAACCCTTACGTGTGTGTTTTTACAGTAGCTGCTACAGTGATTAAACAACAATGAACTTTTAAAATATAAAGACTCCATAAAGTCCTTTGCTTCTTTTAATCTGTTCTGCCATGGTTCTCCTCCTGCCAGTCTGACCCCTCCTTCAGTGGCTCTTTAGGGGCTTCCTGGTGTAAATCTTAGGGTTGTATCCTCAACCACTTTTATGGTTATCTTTGGGTAATCTCACATACAAATGAAATTTTGTCCGAGTAAGATTTCAGGTTCCACTTGAAATCTCTTATTTCCTGTGAATCTACAAGGGCATGTGGGTTAAGGCTGACATACCTGAGCCAGCTTTAACGGAACGCCTTTAGTTAGCAATTCAGCGATGATGATATAGCACAAATTGGCCAACTAATTCATCCTAGGTTTCACAGTGTTTTTCCACAATCTTACACAAAATTTCAGTTGTTCCATCATTACTGCCATCGCTCATAAATAATGCAGAGGTATGCCTACATGTGCTACAGTCACATCTTCAATGATATTCAAATGTATCCTGGCACACTTCCTATCTTAGACTTTAAGCTCTTTGTAACAGTGGGTTCTTGATGCATATTTAGGTCTCATGGTGTCATGATGAGTGAAATCATGGGGCATAAAACAAAATAACTAGAAATTTCAATTTAATCTCATTCTATTTGTTCCATTTCTACGTTTAAATTCTTTTTGGCATCATAGCATCTTACTGCAATTTCATAATCTAGAGATGTTGCACACTGTCACAGTGTGGCTTCAAAAATTTTGAGATATACCTAGACTAATAAAAATTTTCATTTCTTTAACAACATTCTCAGCAATTTCAGTGATTAAGCAGCCTCCTAAATCGTGCAGGAGAGGGGAGCTTCTGAGATTTTTCCCCAGATACTGTATAAGAGATGGCTAGAAAGTCAAAAATACCTCTAAAGAATATACACGAGCATAGCATTGAATGAGAAGAATAGCAGCTTCTCTGTGGAGAAAACAAAGTTAACCTGGGGCTTCCACATGATCTGCAGAAAAACATAGTACATAAATATCTCAAAAGCAAGGATATGCAGATAGAGACTAGCTCAACTGAGCAGATCATCTATACTGAAACAGAAAAAAAACCCGTTGAAATAATCAATTGGTTCTGCACCTACCATTCTAAAAGACCTGATTTCAAAGCTAAAAAGACAAAATTTAATTTCTAAAAATTTTAAGTTTACAACATTGAAATTCTTGTACTATATTTATGAATTACTACCTTTTATACAGTTGTACAGCAAATACATATAGCTATGAGAAACTAAAACCTGAAAGTTATTAGACTTACTCTGAATACCTTTCAATAAATAGATATTTGGAATAACATGTAATACACTGTTTATCATCATCATCATACAGGTTAGCAATATCTTTCTATGATGCTCTGATTTTAGAGTTGTTTTCAATTGTTCCTCCCATTAAAAATTAGAATTAAAAATATTAATTTATGCAATCTTAGCCATGGAATTACTTCAATTAATTAGCATAACCTTCTCAGATGTCATCCACATTAATTTTGCAGAATGTGGCAATGCTTAATGGCAGAACTAGAACTGATGAAGCCTTAAGCTGCTTTAGTGCTACACTTCATAAACCTGTGAATTCAGTAAATCTTAACCGTTGCCACCTACAGCAAGCACTGTGTATAATGGTGAGTAACCGCTGTAAACTTCATTAAAGCCATCAAGGGATTTGTGCGCTTGGTCACAGCAAAGATTAGGAATAACATCACCAGTGTCCGTGCAGCACCCTCCCTCAGCTGCCGGCTCCCCTTGGCTGGTGGAAGTGGAGCGGCTATGTCCTCGAGGAGGTGAAGCATGTAGGTCGAAAGCGCACATGGCAGCATGCCCAGCCAGTGCAACTGTCCAGAGCACAGCCATGTTATCCTCAGTCACAGCTCATATTCACGGAGTCACCAAGAAGTGGCAAAGCCAAAGGTCCAGAGCCTCGTGACTGCTGCAAAAGCTTGTGTAACATCACCTGGAGATGCTGCCTGGGCTTGCACTCCTTATGAGGTGACTCGGTGGTACCCAACCCATGCTGGGTATTGGGAAGTAGCTACTTGCCAAAATATCAGCGTTTCTTTCAGAAAATGAGTTTATCAGCAGCTTCATCCAGTCTTGGAACCAGCAAATACGGGGCCATTCAGGACTACTACAGACAAGTGGGTTTGTATGAAACCAAATAGAAAAGAAGCTATTATATTCCTGATCTTGAGCTAGATTCATCTTCCTGATGCTAGAAAATAGTTTGAACTTCCATTTGAAATATTGTATCCTCATGAAATAAAAACCGTGAGTTACAAGTTTAATATTAACATCGTATAGATATTCTGATAAGCAAATTCTAAAATGCTGCAATCATTCTGCTCCTCTCTTTGGCTTCAAAGACACTAGATTAGAAACAAATACCCAACAGTACTTCTTAGGATCAGAGTTTTTCCACCAACTAGTCTCGCATACACTTATCTCCAGCCATCCATGGACACGTATTTATTAATGGTATCCACTGGCTGCAAACCTTATACAATATTTACACCTTTCAAAAATTACAGTCACATTGCTTCTCCATTACGATACTTTACACGTAACTTCTTCAAATACCAACTTTGCAAGAATCTCAAGAAAATACCGCCTGGCTTCATTAATGTTTATAGGGTCATTCAAAGTGAGAATATCCTTTACAAACAAGTCAAAAACACTTAAGTGGTCACTGAGATACACGGTTTGTTGTTATTTTGATCCTTTCACATAGGAAAGGACACAAATTCCTGTTAAATACACTAACCCACTGTTGTATATCCATAGTCCAAACACCATTACAGAAACCAACAATTTATCCAGGAGCCCCCAAGCCCTAATTCTGCTTCTATACCTTTCTAGACATTAGTGCTACATAATGTGAATATAATTAACAAGCAAAAAACCCTTTCCACTGGACACAGATGCCTGTGGCTTCCAGGACAAGTAGCACAAACAACAGCCTTCCTCTTGGTGATTTTTAATTGGAATTTTAATAACGGCTCTACCACACTGGAGCAAACTGCCGTTAGCACTGCTCTGACTCTTTTAATCAAATTCCTTGGTGATCATTCTTGGGACTAAATAGAATACATAAACTTATTTTAGCAATATTTATATTTTCTCCGATTTATAATTAAAACTTCTGCTCAAGAAAAAAAGACAAAAAATATCGTAACATCCTTGCATACATTACATTGGATGGGTCAGGCTGTGGGGTCAGATCAAGTTTTTATAATATTTCCATTCCAGCAGCACCCAGAAACACTAATAACTGGATTTCCCAGATAAAGACCAGAACAGGCTCTCTGTGCACCATTCTTCTATACACATTTTGCTCTTAACATGGAGCTGCAAATTCCCACAGAGTTTCAGTGCGTTAATATTTTTAGATAAGAATGTGTCCCTTATCTCATAAATGACTGTAATAACAGGTTACAATAAACTCAAATAACTAAACTTCACTCTTCTTTTTAAATCCTTTCATCTGTTTACCAACTTCACTTCATTTTAAAAAGAAAATGTAGCAGCTGCTACACTAATATTTTAAAGTGCACACATTGTATTTCCTGTCTCAACCTGAAGCCAAGAGGGAGAGGAAAAAAAAAGCAAACCTTAATTGCTCTGTAAATTTTAGAATATGCATGTGGATTTCTTACATCATGCAAATCTAACCATATACATCAAATGAGCCATTGAAGATTTTTTTTTTTTTTAAATATTCTTAAAAATTACAGCTTTGTCATTTGTTTGTATTCAACAACCAGTTGGGTCAAACACCATTTCATATCTCTGCAAATTAAAACCTCCCAGTAAACGGATGGCTAATATCCTTCAAAGCAAGAGATGGAGTTCATTAGATCCCTTTCTTCAATGGCACAGTGAACCAGGTAATTGATGCGGAAATGCAAAACATTAATAATGCTATTGCCTCTGCTACTTTTAAATCTACCATGCAGTCTTTTACATCCACTGTGGCAGTTTCTGTTACTTACCCCCACCTCTTGTTGCTATACTACATATTCCTGCATTACAAACTTCCTTAAAAAAAAAAAATTCTGACACAGACATTTCAATGAAGACAAAGACTTAAATTCGAAATATACCAGTCAACGTTTTCCAAAACTAAGAGGAAAGCTAGAAATTTAACTCCAAGTAATGCACCCATGGTCCACTGGTTACTTAAGATTATGACTTAGTAAAAGTTATTATTTTTGTACGTAATATTTTAATCATATACTTAGAATACATATCTAACAAGTCATTTTGAAAGGACAATTCCTCAAAATATATATATATTTTTAAATAAAGGTAAGCATTTTAAAAGCTTTGCATCAGGCCAATATTGCTCCACTAGTGTCACTTCGCAAGCAAAATTTTTCAACCCAATTGGTTTATTAAGAAAAAGAACCCCTAGTTTAACCAATATCTACTTCATTTTCTATTTCTGAATCTATCTTTCAAGAATACCATTAAATCCACACATTTCAACAGCGTGTGAAGTTTTGCAGCAGGAGGGTAGGCATGACTGGGGGAACACAGGTGAGCCGGGTCCCTTCTGCATCACCAGCCAGCTGGGCTCTTACTGATTCCGCAGTAATTTTCCTTTCCTGTTTTGCAAGGACAGATGAACCAGGAGACATGATATGTAGTTTAAATGAGGTGTTGAGCAACTCATAGGAGAGCAAGTTCAGAAGAATGTTATCTATGTGGTTTTCAGGATGGCAATTGTAAAACTGGTCTCAGCAGTAATGAAGCTTATGCCTTGCATCCCACAGAGCACTCAAACCTGTCTGTTTCATCACTTCGACATTATTGCAGCAAGAGAGGTTAAAAATAGCACACCAACCAAAACAACACGCTCAGGAAGACTTGATTTATGAAAACTATGTTCATAACTGATGGGAAAGAACTTCAGGACATTGTGATTGGATACTTACTTGAACTGTCTCAAACCACAGAATAATAAGTTAACTAAAACTGCTTTCCGTTCCCCTCTATTTTCTCCTTGCACAAGACAAACAGCCACCTAAACCAGCAATGTCTTTGGCAGATTGTGCTGACTTCGGGATCTCAGCATTACATCATCAAGATTTAGTCAGTTAAGGCTTGACGTTTTGAGCATTACTCTTTACAATTTGATCTTACTCCTTTATCCGACTTCCAGGCCCTCTCAGACGTCCAACTCCATGAAGTGGAAATATTACAAATACAAAGATAGTGAGTGATTTGCCCAGCATTTCTCTGGTAGATGTTCAAACACAAGTGATTTAGTTCTTTACTACCACTCTGAATATGAATGATCTTCCGTAAGAACTAACTGGCACTTCAAGAGCAATAGAAGATTGAAGACTAGAAACAAAAATTCCCAGAACCAACACCTGGTTAACTGTTTTAAATAATACTTTATTTGCAGTTTGAATCTTTGAATATTTCTTGCTCTTAACAATTCACAAAGTTGTCCTTCCATTTTAAAAATCCATTATTTATGGATAAAAAGGACAAGTTTGAATCATATTGCTTCAATCAAGCTTTGCTCTGGAGTAAATAGGGTTGGTTTTTTTTTTTAAGAAAAGATTGTTTGACTCTGCAATATTAATGTTTTACGATCAACTTTGTGCATCTGAGCAGTTGTTGATTATCACATATACTCAGCCTTATATATATAAAAAAAACTATAATGAAAGCTGGTGTTGTAAATGAAGAACAAGCAAAGAAAACAGTTTGCATGATCATTAAAGATGCATCTATTATTATTATTGGAAACCTTTTAATTAAATTCCATTAAATAACTGGATTTTTTCCTTACTTTGTGACACCATATCACATCTTTCATGCTTTGTTCAACTGGCCATCATAGTAGGAGTGCTTGCCCTTGACTTCTGATAGGGTTGCTGAGGCACTAACTCTGACAATACCACTCACACCCTCATCACTGCAAACCTTTGCTCTCTCCACCCTATCCCTGGCTTAACCAGCTTGGGTGGTAAAAGGTAACCATGACCATCCATTGCAGAGAGGCTACAAGCTAAACCAGGGGAATATTTCACATCTTTATGGTCTGTTCCAGTTTCCAGTCATGTAAGCAGAAGAGAAGAGCTCTCTTGCAGTCACAAACAGACCCTGCAACAGTCACCTACATCACACTTCACCTGGAGGTGTGCATTTAAGTGTCCTTGCAACACTCTTGCACGACTAGTGAGAAAATAATAATGCAAATCTGCTAGTTACATAAAACACCCACCTAATCTAAGGGACAGAAGGTAAAACATTCAGTATGTTTAAAACACTCCATCATAAACAACTAAAAATTATCATTTACTTTCATATCTTTATTTGTGTCCAACAAAAGTAAAATACCTACACTACGTGCAACAAGGAAATCTCAGCATTAATGTCTCTAAATTATTTGAGCTGAAAATCAAGGCACATTTCTAATCACTGGCAACATGAACTCAGTAGACTTAAAGATGCATCAAGGCAGATCACCAATGCCTACGTTACAGAGAAGACTCATGTCTTTGACACATTAGCAAGCACAGTTTCAAATGGAACCACAATTTCCATTGCAGAGAAAATCTGGGTAAGGGATGATGGAAAAACAAAACAAAATAAACCCCAAGCTATTGTACCACATTCTGTTTCAGCTGTATCTGTGAAATTCTACCAAATAATTTGGAAGCTGCTCAAATATTATTTGGAATAACAAAAAGCACAGCTTCATTTCAAAGCCAATATCGACCATTATTTTCCATAGGTCAGCACATTTAATACTCTCAAAGCTGGAAAAAGCTCGAGCAGAATGTAATTTCTTTCCATGCCTTATTTTTTTTTTTTGACAAAAATCAAGGAATGTCCATCCCACAATACTCCCACCTCCATTTACTCTCTCACATGGGATTCTGGATCAGCTTGTGAAATCAGAAAGGGAGAAAATGCTCTTTGTGGAGAAGAGAACAGAAGGCAGGCAGGATGGGACTGCAGAGCAAGTTCCTCTGCTGGCAAAAATTCTCTGTCTTCCAGATGGTGGGAGAAGGGAGCTGATTACATTCCTGTGGGAAGAACCGCATAGCCAAATATTTGCCAGGTGCTTCAAGTCTCTTGCTCTGTGCAATTGTCCTGCCCTCTCCTACTCCCTGTTGTTTAGTACAGAAGCTCCATTTTCAGGACAAATTGACTGTTTAGAGATTGGAAGAAAATGTTCCCACTGAGGCCAAGCCTGGCAGATATTTCTAGGAGTATAACTTAAGCACATTTAGGTCAACAGGCGTAGGACTCAGAAATCAAAGTATGTAGTCTGAGGGAAAGTCTAGTTTATCACATCTTCTGGCTAACATCCAAGAGGGATAAAAGGCAAAAAAACCCCTCAAGATAGCACTGAAGACCCCAGTTTTCATAGCTGGACATGAAGCTTGCCTCAAGGTCTCTATTTTCCCTTAAAAGGTTGAACCGCATATAGCACTAGGCAGATGGAAAAGGACTCCTCATTAGAGGTTTACTCTAATGTATTAGGGATATAAAGAGCCACTCCATGACTCCTACCCTATCACCACTTGAAAATTACCAAGTACATTAACAAAGCTGCAGTGTGACACTTCAAAATCATCCCTTTAATCACATGCCACTCAAGATCATACAAAATCACAATAAACATTAGACTGACCATTTTAGAGTGCCCATCACTACTCTGAAGCATGCAATTTACTGTAGAGAAGCAGGAAAAACAAACCACTTTTAGAAGAGCATTTCTACAGAATCAAGGCAACCTGCAAATAGTCAAATCCAACCTTTTTCTGCCGAAAAAGCAACCACCTCCACCGAGCTCAGATGAGTGAGCTTGTCTAAGCAGGTATGAAGCTTCCATAATGCCCTTGAGAATATAATAAATGTTTCATAGTGATATGTGTGAAAAATTCAACTTCTTTATTCTATATGCCTAAGAGAAATAAGGTGTTTGTGCTATCATATGATCCTAGCAGTTTCTAGTGTATAAAGGCAAATATAAAACCCTAAAAATGCAAAGTAGCAAATTTTCAAAGGTTCAGAGTACAAGAACACATGCAGGACCCATTCCCACACTGACCTTGGAAATCAAAGATGAGGAAGGAGTGACTAAGTTTTTAACACTGAGAACATGGCCTGAACTTGCACTTTCCACTGATTTGTTAGTTGTGCCTCATTAGCTGCATTTCTTGTCATTTCATAATAAAAAAAAAGGAAAAAAAGCTGTATGCTCATTACCAATGATACACATTTGATAGGCTGTTTATGCTGGTAGCTCCACAATGAATAAATACTTTTAGTAGCTATTAAATTTGAAATGTAAGGTAAGTAAAAAAACGGTTTTCCCCTGACACTAACATGTTTCTTAGACATATCGAAGCTCTCTCAGCTATATAATAGAATAAGAAAAAGCTTTATCTTAATCTGTAATGATATTTCAGAAATTACTTTTACAGTACAGTAATTCTAGAAACGATTAGAAATGAAGACTAGCAGTGACAACTGAATGTAGAGTTAAGCTGAGGTTCCTCTGGGGAAAGCACAGCTACCAGTATTATAATATTCTGCTGAGAGAATCCAGCTTTCTTGAAATAGGTTGCGCTCCTCCAGTTTACAGTATTTTCAGTTTAAGAGCAGCAGAAAACCTAGGTACACCCCAGAACGGACAAAACAGGTATGAAATGCCTAGAAGGGAGCAACCTGGAATGCAGAGAACTCACTTGTCTGAGGTACATTACTGCCCCACCCAGCAAGAAGGTGAAGATCACAGTAGGGGCAACTGCAATGTCCAAAGCACAGACAGAAGTACACTATGAAAGTCACATGAAGCTTTATGAAAAGATAAGGATAGTGAACAACTTATGAGATCGCTCCTCATCATAATCCTCAGCATGATCATAACTATTATACTGACTGCTCAAAGTCCTGACTTCTCAATGCACATAGATAAACTACAACCATTTATACCAGTGCAATCTAGCATAAGTTGATCTGTGAGACTCTCAGAGCCAGAAGACTCTTGGAAAAGAGAAATTAAAAAGAAAGGGGGAAAAAAAATTCAGGGGAATTGCATTCTTTCTCCTTCTCTTTACACATTTTAAAAAAAAAAAAAAAAGTGAAATAGGCCTAAACTTGTCCTGCTCCCTCACCAAGTTATTCCAGTAACTCCAATGAGAAATCTGTCAGTAGGAGCAAACAACATGAGGCATGGCTAAGCCCTACTGAAAGTCCAGAAAATATCAGTAAAGAACTGGACTGTCTTTACAGAAACATTCATAATATATCAAAAACCAAAAGTTCAGCATCATTGTGATTATCTGAGCAATATCATGCAAGAATCTGCATCCAAAACTCAAAGGTAGTTTGATTGCCACGTTGTTAGATTTACGCAAAACTTGGATCTACAGAAGATTTTACAATTCAAATTCAATTAGACATCTTTAATAGCTCTTCCATCAGCATAACACTTTATGCAATATTTTCTGAATACTTATTTTTTCCTCTAGATTTTCCTAAAAATATGTAGGGACAGGACACATTTAAAGATTTTCAACTTATTCTACAATTCCATAGGTCAACTCATGCTCCTGTTACATCATCACAGTTCAGGGATTACCTTGAGGAGATCAGTGCAATTAATTACAAGGCTTTACTTCAATGAGATAAAAGGACAATCTAGAAAATTACCTCTAACATCCTTAAGTATTATTATTCTACTTTCCCCTCGCTTTCTCCGAGATAGACAATATCTATTAATTCCTTTTAACTAAAGCTTGAGACTCAAATCCTTATTTTCCTATTAGTGACACTACTACCTCAGTATACTTCTTGAAAAAAAATTATTTGGAGATTAACCTTATAAGGTACCTACCACTTTCAAATCCTACTGATACCAGGCATCCTTCACATCAGGCAAAATTCTTAAATAAAACATTATTTATAATTTGTACACCCTCCAAAGAGCTTATTGGATGAGTCTCATTACCTGAAGCTCTTGATTGCTTGTACCAGATTGGTTAATTTTTCCATGTGCTAAATGAAAATTTATTACGTTTACATTCAAATCAGAGGTATATTCCCAGACTAGAACACTGTAATGTCAGATCTAAAGAGACTCCACACCAGCAAATGTGGTTTTATTTATCTTTGATTTCATGGGTTGTGCCAGTCTTTGCTTCATCTGCAATAGCAATTCCATTTCCATGTGTTTAATTTGATGTAAAGGTGTGAAAGCTATGTTAGTCAGCTCCCCTGACTAAAGCTGTTATATTTCAAACTGCAATTCATGAGGTTGGGGGAGGACACCAAATGATCTAACCTGTCAGTCACAGATATTTTGAGATACTTGATACTAATTAAGCATATCAGCTCTGATGCCAGACTTCTATAAGACAAAGGGCTCCATCAAATTGATAAAACTCTGCTAAGCAGGGTTTAAAATTAATTCATGATTTCTTTTATGTTTGTCATGTTTTGTGAAAATGAACTGCCATTCAATTTTTCATAAGCTCTGCACAAGCAGAAGCAGCTTAATTTCAGGCAGTGTGCTGACAGGCCTGGGTAGTTTTATGAACAAATTATGATTACACACAGTGATCAAGCTCCCGATAATTGAAGCAGCTCACCAACCTATCCAGCATGCAAATATTAATGGATGTCCCCAAAGTCTCTTCGAATCTGCATAATCTAAGAAGTTTTAGCTTCTTTTTGCATTTGGAATATTTTCAGCATAAATAATTAAAAAGAATTATCTAAAGGATCTTCCAACGAAGATCATTCCATCTTGGATTTCCTACTGTTTGGAGACAAAACAGAGTGAGCCTATGGCTGCTGCCTGACATTCAGAGCACGTGTCTGGGAAGGGCTATTTCTGCATCCCATTTCTGATTGCAATATCAGAAGTCAAACCTTTACTCCTCTATTTCTAGGGGCACTGAATTCACTGTTCTCTAATAAATCAACAGGGCTCTGAGAGCACAGCACCTCAAGATATACCAGAGCCTGTGTGTCTGAAGCTTTCACGGTGGAAACATGGCATGATAAACTAGAAAAAGAAATGTAGGCCAATGGCATTAACTCTGCCTAAATGCCCAATATCAGACATACATTTATTTTAAGGTATCTTGGAGTCCTAGAGTTTAACAGATATCTGCAAAATATTGGTATTATCAAGAATAATCCAAAGGCTATTGTGAAGATTTAGTTAACTTTATATCTAGTCTACTAGTGGCTATCAAGCCCGTAAATTAACTAACGGCAGTGAAAAACAGTAAAAAACCCTGTCTTTAGTATTAAAAATCTAAAGCCACAATTTGTTTCAAGATGGCAAATAAAATGGTGAGACTCATTGCTCTAGGCATTGGAGGGAGAAAAAAATAGCATTAATATTGTCAAGCCAACAATGGATAAATTTTACTATTATTAGGTGGAAAATGGAAGGTGCAGAAATCCTTCACTTGCTTTGTAATAGCTTGTTTAATAAAGGGGGACCAGAATAATCGTTTTTCAACTTTAATATTATTACAGAGAAAGAGAAAAATGGTGTCTGCAATCTAACGCTGAAAACCATTTTCCTGCTGGCTGTGAACAGCTATGTCTGTTTTGACAAATCTATTGCTACGGCAAACAAAAGAAAAACCTTTCACTATCACCTCATTAAGAGTCATGAGTGATTTTCATTGATTAGCTCCTATTATAGCAATAATCCTCAATATGCTGCATGCTACATGTGAACACTGTTGTGTGTAAACAACTATCAGTGATTAGCAATCAATGAATAATTTTAGCCAGGGAGATCAATTTAATTGGATGAGAACATAGTAAGAGCTACTTCCTTTCACTCTCCGGATAATCAAAGGAAGAAAAGACATGCAGAGAGTTATCCCAACTTGTTAATTAGTATTTTCCTGCAAACACAAACATCAGATTTATATTAAGCATTACATCTGAGGTGTATTCCCTCAAATAGTTTTATATAATCAAAACCAAGTCCCACATTGCTGATTTTGCCCAGCCTTTTAAAAGATTTCTAGCTATTACTGTTGTATATTTTTCTATTTCATGGACATTCTGAACCATTTTACAGAGAACGGCTGTCAGAGGCATGCATTTAATAGCTGCAACAGCTACAGATTTTTACACTGATGAACTGCAACATTAGAAATCAAAGGGAACTGCAAATGCAGCTTATTCTGGTCAAGTTATTTCTTCTGAGCCCTGGAGCCCTCCCACACAGCCATGGCAGACGGCCAGTCCTTCCTGTGGACTGACTGCAGGTAAACCTCATTTTTTGATTCAGGGGTTTGGTAGCTTTAGCAGGTGCTTTCCAGAAGACTGAAATGAAGTAACATTTCTAAAATCAGCAGGAGGCATATGGCCTTTCCCGCCACCACAGCCTGTTTCCAAGCAAAACACAAGTGCAGCAATACCAAGCAAAACACAATGGTTTGCACTTTTGTCAAAAGCCACGGAGGATTAAGCTCAGTCTTTTAGCCAAAAAAAGTGTGTCCAATCCCTTGTAATGGCTAGTCCAATTTTAGAATTGTGTCCTTATTCTCTTATAGACATAAAAACATAACATTATTGTCAATGACATAACTTCTCTCCAACTTCCGTCTACTGTTAGATATTTATCCACATTTTTCAGCTGTCATTCTCCCCTAGTTTCAAGGCGACTCACTCGTTCTCTGGTTTTCCTTTCACTTGAATGCAAGTCACAAAGCTATTGATGCCCACACATTCACACATAGTACGTTCTCAAACTAAGTAACATCCACATTTCAGATTCAAGTAAACATACCAATAATGTCACTGGCAGCCTAACTATCCTGAAATTAGTTTTAGTGGTAAATAAGACTGTCCTTTGAAGTTTCTGACTGCTTTTGACTGTTCAGTCTGTGTGATGAATCTATAGGTGTACTTTATTCTTAGTCTTTCCCTTCCTTCAGGCTCAAAGACTAAATAAATAAATTATTGAAAAAAATTTCACTGTGAAGTGAAAAAAAACTGACTAGTATCCTTGCAGAAAAGCAGGTCCTCAAACTATGATATACAGCTCTTGGGCTATGACATTTGATGTAAACTCACCGAAGCATTTCACGGGTTCTGATTTAGCAAGTTCTCTTCGCTACAGGGATGGTAAGGGAGGTGACTAGTACGACAGGGATCTCTAAGAGGCAGTGAGTGAGTCTTAAACATCTACTTAGCTAGAGATCTAACACCTCCTACAGCACACTTGAGAGCGCAGCAGCAGCGAGTGGGCACAGCTACTGCAAAGAAGACAAAAATACTTAACAATTCTTATGAACAGGGCTGTGTAACGGAGTGGGAACACAACACGAGGGTAAGAGAATGGTTGGCCTACCACATGTGGCTTCCACCCTGAAGACAACGAGATGCGCACTCTGCAAGTACTAGAAGAGCAATTCTCCTTATTTTAAGAGACATTTTTACCATGCCTCTTCAAAGCGCAGCAACAGCCTGTGTCTTCAGAAGTGTCACCTCATCCTTTTGTGTCCTTAACACACAGGGGATGTGGCAGCATGGTCTGGATCAGCACATTCAAATGTGTTTCAGTTGGTCATTTATAACAAACACTGATGCAACATTTCTAGTTTCTCTTCCAATTAGTCAGAGCTTCTAGCATTCTGTCACCTCCTTCCTCCACAAGATTACTCCTGATTTTAGCAGTGCTTTCCCAGGTGAGGCATAAGTAACGATTTCTGGCAAGATTAATTTCAGTATTCCTTGCCAACATCACACTTCTATTAAGGAACAAATGACAATCACAAGGTTTGCTGATATCATCCTAGGGCCTGTGTACCTTAATTAACTTAAAAGATCAGTCCACACAAACTCACATTTTCATTTGTGAATGCTAAATCCTCTCAACTTGAAAATTAGAAATCTAAATCAGACACTGAAGTTCTCATTGTGAATTATTGTTTTCTATTACTGCATACATTGTAAATTGCTGCAGATAAAAGCCTTCTCTTTCATTTACAACTGCTTAGAAAAGTAAATTCCTTTTTATTAGCTACAGCATGTAAAGTTTTGCAAGTGTGTTATTAAAAGCACCTAATTGTTCTTTGAACCAGCAAGTACATATTTCTCTTTCCAACTGAGAGTCAAGTTTCTCGAGTGCCAAAATATCTTACTGCATACAGCAGTTTCCTATGTTTTAATTATTTGTGCAAGGCCTCAGACTCAGTTCTCAAGCCTTTAGCTTTCTTGATTAATCTAAACAAGAGACTATTCACAGGATAACAATTAGGGTAAATAAGAACTTCAGTGGAAAAAAAAAAAAGGATAAAAATAAGGTCAATAAAAATATAGCTAGTTCAAAACCACATTTTGTTATTCTATCGTGTACATAACATATGATGGTAATAACGACGCTGAAACAAGAGTACCAATTTCGGTGATAACTGTGCTGAAGAGAGAGGTGTCTCTCAAGGCTGTAACGTTATTACGGGAATGGCACTACAGAACCGGGCACATACCTTAAGGCCTGCAGGGGTGATGGATGCAGCACGCTAATTCCTGATGGCTAAGGGATGTTATTACACCGTAAAGGTCATTTGTTCAGTCTTGTGATACATCTTCAGCTGAGAATGGCAATTTAGAGACTTCAGCTAGAATGCTACAATCAACAAATAAGCTACAACAGCAGCTCTGCAGCTAAATAAATCAATGACCAAAACACGACTTCAAAAAGTCAGTAATACTCTCTTTTTGAGAGACAGGAAAAAGATGATGGCTGCTAACTGAATTAATTTATTCTACTAATTTCAATAGCTGTTTTTCTTTATTTTGAAGTGTCAAACTTCCAGAGGGCAGTGGAAACTGTCTGACACAGTACTTTTGAGCATAGACTAATAATTAAGGATTCAAAATACTACATCAATAGTTCTAGGTATGTCTCAGTGTATATATTCTCTCAGGTTCCCTTGCCACACTTTGGTTTTTTTGAGGGAGACGTACATAGAGACAGAGAGAGAAAGAGAATTTGGCATACTGAGCATAACATTTAAAGCTACTGAAGCTTGTTTTGTAAAGGTTTGCAGTGTGCGTACTTAGCAATCTTACTTTTCACAGAATACTAAGAAACTTAAACAGAAGAAAAAAAAAAAAAAACCTCAGTGAAAGTTTACAAGATTTAAAGTTCAGTTCTAATATGTAGATACTGTTCTGGAACAATAAGGAAGGATAACACATCAGTGCACAAAGTTGCTGTATGACACTTCAGAGCCAGCTGCCATCAGATCTCAAGAAAGACATTTTGATAATGCCTACCAGGAGCTACTCCTCCACTGCCCCAGGTCTTCCTCCTACCCCTTCCATGCGTCTTGCGAGAGCTGCTGCAGATGTGGGGCCTCTGCCTGGGCAGTGGCAACAGCAGCAGCAAAAAAACCAAGAGCTGCCATCAGGGATTTGCTGCATCTGCCCCCTGTTTGCAGACCTCATGCCCTGCCCTTGCTACGGCCCAGGCAGCAAACCAGTAAATTAGTTTTAAATAGAAGCTGAACGTGATTCTCCTCACGGTGACATTACCATGGTGACATGCGTCTCAATTCGGTGGAGGCTCTCCCGACTTACGTAACACTTGAAAGGAGTCAAGGCCCGCAATCCTGCGATAGGATCTTGGCGACTGCACTTTTATTGCCAGTACTGTAGTATTCCCACTTGATGTTACCAATATCAAGCTGTTTTGGGAGTTTTTCCTTTCTTTTTTTTAATAAAAAAGTCTTCGTAGTCCTCCTTCTCTGGCAATTATTTTCAAAATAACAGAGTAAATTCAGTAACAGATGTTTTACTGAAATATTGTCCATAATGAAATCTTTGTAAAAGTATTTTTCTTTTTCTTTTTTATAAACCAAGAATAAAATCACTTTGCCTTACAACATTTAATTAGATACACTTAAAGATTTTAACCAAGGCAGCTTCCTAAATAAGGAGTTATATAGTATGCAAATATATAATTATTTACTTACAGTTTGTCTCAAAAAAAGCAATAATAGTTTAATATACACAAAATCCTGTGTGTTACTGATTTACCTATATGGAAGATGAGCATTTTCTTTACTATTTCCAGATACAACACTTGCATAGTTTGTCTGAACACAGACTAAACAAGCCATGAAGGTATCAGGAAAGAATTTAATGCAACATACTACAGCAGTGCTAACTCTACAGGATGTTAGGGGAAATGCTGATTCCACCTGTTCTTTCAAGAGACAGCTTGTCATCTGAGTCAAGCAGGGTAAAATTACCAGTTTAACTAAGGAGGCACCACACATTTGTCCAAAAATACTTTCTTCAAGATTCAAGTCACTCATGCTATGCTTTCACAAGTGGTAAGAAAACATCCGTAAGGCTGAATTGGCAGCAGAAAACCATCTACATCCAAATCAGTCCTGGCTTTTCCAAGCATCCATGCCTTGGCTTGCTTAAGGAACTACTCTGACGTAGTCTGTCTGCTTCTCAAGAGACTGGCTGCGATCGAGGACAGGCAGCTATGGAAAAGCTCAATGTCACACTGAGTTAAAAAGACTGCCCTTTTTATCTTTTTTCAAGCTATTGCACTCACAATGGAAGAGCAGATTTCTCAGCTCGGACACCTTCCGGAGCACAAAATGCAGCAGGAAAAGCACAGGAGGCACCGATAGTCCAAGGCACTGGGATTCCTAAGACAAGCAAGGAGCAGAACTACTGTCAGCTCTTGAGGGACAGAGAGGAGAAAGTTTACCTGGGAACTCAACCCATGGAGCCACTGAAAACTGCTGGACTTGAGAAAGCAAAAGCAGAAGGAAAGATCTCCTCATTCAAGGGCACAGCAGGCAGGAAGGAAATTTACTTTCCTAATCTTTTATTTGGATTTGTCTCATCCTGCAGATCAAAGTTCTCCCTATTTCCAAAGCTACCCTGTTCTAATAAAACCAAGCTTTAGAGATCAGAAGCCCAGTAGTATCTGTCAGCGTACTTGTTTTAAGGAAACAGCACTGGTAGTTACATTTCAAAGCCTAACTCAGGATCCTGTCAAAGCTTTCTGAAATGCCATCTGGTTAAATATGCAGCATACCCTGAAATACAGTAAATGCATTAAGCCTACAGGCACTAATAGCCACTTTCAACACATTGAGTCATCAAATATTGGAGCACACTTGCTACAGTCCCCCTGGATAGTTGATGGAAAGGCAACAGCAGCCGTGGGTGGCTTGGGCTCACTTCCTTTCCACTGGATGTGTGGTCAGATTGGGGCCTCGAAGCTCCTAATCCAGATACTTCAGTAAAACACCTCAAACTAGGTGGAACGAGCACCAGCTGTCACTGACTTTGAGGGAGCCCTGGAGGAGCAACTCAACTCATACGGTATTTCTCTCCCTCCTTTCACGCTGGCCAGTCATGGGCTTACTCACAGAATGAAGCATCTGCATGCCTCACGCTTGTGCTGGAAAGCAATGGTGTGAAGAGACACAATTACTGTCATGTGAAGAAAATGAAGAGTGATAATCACTTCCATCTTCAGCAGGGCCCATTTTATTCATCCTCTTCCTGAACTGCTATTTCTGAGGGTCTTTAAAAAAGTAAAAGTAAGAGCAACTCTGCTGTTTTGTTTTGGTTTTTTTCCTGTGCATACAAACTTGCAGTTTCTGAATGATGAGCTACACAATACTTCACATATTTTTCTTGATGTAAAAGAGTAAAAATCCTGACATTATCATGCCATGGCAGGATGTAGCTGACCACACACTTCCAGGGAGGTAGAAATTTACTGTTTTTCCATCAGAAGCTAATGGGGCTTCCCTAGCAGTGGGACAAGGCATTTCAGTGCCATTAACCCTATAGTGTTTTTATTCTGTCCTTTAAGATGAAAAACCAAGTCACAAACTTTATCCTACTTATCGTACTTCTTTCCTATCCTGTTTTCAAACCCCTCTGAAATACAGTAGTTCTCCACTACTTTTATTCCATTAACTTCAGTACTTAAATTTCATTTTCAGTAAGGCACTGTTTAATGAATATTTATGAGTAGATCCTGCAGTGTTCACTGAAACTTTAGACTTCCCTTCACAGCATGCTACAGATTTACATTTTGCTTTTTATTACTAAAATGTTAGCCACACAAATTGATGTCACTTAGAAAATGAGATGACAGTTCTTCCTGCAAATCTAGCACCTTCATCTGAGTAACTTCATGTATCATATTATTCTTTTGCTCTAAAGAAATGTAATTTATATTTTTGATATGCAATATTTAATTAAAAATACATAATTATCAAACTTCCAGCAGCCACAATTTACACATGGCAGCTTCAAGTCAGCAAACCACTGTGAGCAGTCTGCCTGAAGTCACCGAGATCACTGGCACGAATAAAATTACTCACTTGCATAAGTGATCAAAAGACAAGATCTTCACTACAACCATACACAACCTGATAAGCAGCAGTGTTAACTCTGAGGTTTCTTCTTCTGTAAGCACTGATCAGAGGCTGTTGGTCCCAACGACAATGATGTATGAGAACAGCACTGAGCATCGCTGCAAGGCCATCTTGTCAATTTTTTGCCAGATCCAGAAACGCCAAACCTTCCTCCCAAGTGGCAGCGATCACTTAAAGAAGTTACTCCATTGTAACAAACATGGAAAACTAAAAACGTCTATATCCCTCTCTATTAACTTCAATTCTGCACTTGCAAAATCGAGGGTAAGCAGATCCAGTTTTATTTAAAAGTATACACACAACTACTTATGTTAAGAGAATATAGAGTTCATTTATTCTAAGGTAAGGCACAAACATTTCACACACAACTACGTAACTAACCATCGAATAAGCAGCAAGCTCTTCTCTGTGACCAGCTATAGTCCAAGATGAACTTAAACAAGATCAATTCAAATAAAGTAGCCCAGGAATTGGGGAGGGGGGAAAAAAAAATCACCTCTATAGGCTATGAACAGGTTGCAGTTGCCTGTAATGCAGGATTTCTATCGAAGATGTTAAAAATATGCTTTTCTTTATTTAAACAAGCTTAGTTGTCTTATATATATATATATACACACACACATATATGTTTAAAAATAAAAACACCTCTTCTGAAGGGTGAGATACCCATTACACTCCTGGGGTTTCAATATGAAAGAGGCAGCGCTTCCATAGCACAACCCGCTGGGTAGAAAGTCCATAGAAGTAGGAGTAAAGAATTTTTCACATGAAAGAAAAAAAAAAAAAAATCAAAAACCCAAAACCAGAACACTGGGCATTGTTATCTGTCAGTTCTAGAAATATTTATGATGCAATAAGACAATACAATCTGACTTTCAAACTACAATCAACATTCAATTTGTAAGCTCACAGTTCAGAATAGCTTAATATTTGCTACTTCAGTGTTTTCTATCACATGAGAAAGGTTTTCAATTTTTTTAAAAGAAAATGTCACGGTTTAGCCCCACTCAGCAGCTAAAATACCACACAGTCACTCACTCCCCCCTCACCACCCCTGCAATGGAACAGAGAGGTGAATCAGTAAAGAACAGAAGGCAAAACTCATTGGTTGAGATTAAAACAGTTTAAGAGAAAAACAGAGAGAAAGAAAACAGAGATAGAAAACAAAAATAACAATAACAGAAAATACTTAATCACATAATTTACGGTACCGTAGCTCACAGCAGATCCTGATGCCCAGCTCCTTCCAGAGTAGCAAAACCTGCTCCTGAGCACCATCCCCACTTTATACACTGAGCAGGAGGTCACATGGTGTGGAACGGCCCCTGGGCTAATTTGGGTAAGTTGTCCCAGCTGTTGGCTAATTGGTAAGATATCCCAGCTGTGTCCCTCAGCCACAGGTACCACCAGCTCCAGCTCCCCTCCCAGCTCAGGGGAAAATTAACTCCATCGTAGCCAGAACCAGGACACTAAGACTAAAGAGAAATTTGTCATCCAAGTTCAGTAGTTGGAGCCTGCAGACCACATCATTCCCTTGAGACTGCACGTCTGACTATGGCTTCACAATACCTGTGCATTGTAGCTATTTATGGAAGATTCATACATTTTAATATTACAATTGTAATCATATAGTTAAAAAAGATCTCTAATTGTTCTTTGAGTTTCTATTAAAACATACTTTTTCTTCCTAACATGAGATACATGGTTTTTTTTGTACACGAACATTGCTTTGTCCTTTCAATGATGCCTTAAACATCAAAGGCTCAGACAGAAGTGAGTGGCAGCACATGACTTGAGCCAGAGAGTAATTGGCTAGGTGCTCATTCTTAGCCCGTGGCTAATTCAAGGTGAAATGAACATGCATGAGAATCAGGAGATGAAAGCCATGAGCTATCAAAACATTAGCCAACATGTTACCTCTGATAAGGTCAACACTTGGGTAACAGAATTGCAGGTCATTGATACTGCTAAAACTGGGGCTACACTTGGACATTAAGGCCTACATTAAAACAAACAAATCTGTATTTCCCTTGAACTCTTTAAGGCTTCAAGTCTGAACGGATACTATTGTCGCACTATAATACTCCCCTGTGCTTTCCTCTTGTTGAGTTACCTCTCACAAAATCAGGTCTCGATACTGTGAACAAAGTGTTATTAAAGCCATTGCTACCAATCTAACCGTACACATGAAGCCAAGTGCTGGCTCTTAAAGTACAAGCTCTTTGAGATACAGTCTAGTTTCCAAGTTATCAAGGTTGGACTTTCTCCAGAATAAAATATGTTTTCTGTATATAAAAATAGGGCTAAGCAGCAAACGTGCCTTCCTCACACAGGCTCTAATTTATAAAGGTGCTAGGAGAAATCTAGATCCTGAACTCAATGGTACTTCTCTAATACTTAAAATCAGGTGCAGGTATAACGTCTCAGTGATCACGACTACACGATGCTGCGGAAAGGATCCTAAGGAATAAGGCTGTAAAATGACTTACAGGTATAACTAGATGCTATGGCAGACTTCCTCTATATAATCAGAAAGACAGAAATAATAAAACTGCCAAACAAAACACACCAGAGGTTTATATTAATATACAATTTTACAGCATTGATCTTCTGCCATCAACAGATGGAGAGATTAAAATGGTATTGTTACACCTCAGGTCTGAAAGAAGCACAGCATGAGATACTAAAGCATTTTCCAGGGAACAGAGTAACACAAGAGTCCCAATGGGAATTCTGCAGATAAACACAAGGAAAAACTGAACATAAAGCATGGTACACATACTGTTTCTCCTTGTTAAAATTCGAACAGTCAAATCACCTACATAGAACAAAACCAGATTTTCAAACAAAATCAGCCTCACCTGGAGATACACAGCTGTCATCCACACTTGCATTTTAACAGCCTGCCTGGGAGAGCCTGGCAGAATGTTTGAACAATTACTACATTCACTTTGCACTTTGGCCTTCTGCCAGATTTGCACTTTTTTTCATTTATGAGCCTTCTGCACGAATAACTAATTTCTTGCCAAATTGCTTACTTCCATTCAAAGGTTCATGAAAATCAGACACCCTAACAAAAATTAAAAGCTTTCAAAAAATCTAGGACGTTTATTGGCTTCAGATAAGTACAAGCAGTACATTCCTGAGATTCTCACTCTTTCTACCCAGACAATAAAACTTCAGTGGTAACTCACTTTTTATGCATAATATTAAAACTAGAACAGGAAAGTCAATCAAAAAGACATCCAGCACTAATTTCTATAAAAGGTATGTACCACATGCATAAGAATATTTTCTTGTTATGAAGTTTCACTTAACATCCATCTTAACAAATATTTATTTTGAGGTAACTGAAATATAAGTCAGAATTGCCTACAGAGTACAACAGTCTGGAAATCACCATGCTGTTGCACTTGCCAAGAAGCTGAAAACTTCAGGTAAATTGTTCCAGGTTAGCTTTTCTGTATCCTTCTGTTAGGAAAGTCAATGTCACCTTTACTGGTTTTTGTGTATTTCACAGAGAGAAGCAAGAACAGGGTCATCTAAAAACTCTCCTACAACACAATCCAAACAAAATTCAGGTCAGAGATTTGGGTGAGAACAAACAGGATTTTGCTCTAAATCCAAACAAGCAGCTGTTCATTGCTATTGTAATCAGGTTTGTATATGGCACTGTAGGTATGGATGTCAAAAACTATGATAGACTGGGAAAAAATAGTTTTCAGATTGCAATGATATCCCTTAGGTTGCCAGGAATAGCAATTACTTTTTTCTCCCTTCCAGATCAATGATGTACCGACCAGATTCTTATTCACATCCAGCTATGTATTAATTGAAAGCAACCCCACTGCAGTAAACAGATGCAAGTAATAAGGGTATCAGAATCCATCTGACAGAGATAAATTCAAGTTATTATATCAGTTAACGGAATTAGTTTCATCCTATAAATAATTTCCCCAAAATACAAATTAGGAAGGAAAAGAGTAGCCAGAGATAACGATACCATTTTCATTCCTTAATCGGGATTATTTTAACATGTTAAAGATAACTTGGGGTTGAGGGGAGAGGAGGAGGGCAGGGAAGGAGAAGAGAAGCCCATTTTAAGCACTTACTGTCAGCAAGCCTGTATTAAGCATCTTGTTCTGATAAAGGAGAAAAAGAAATTCCTTTTTTGGAACACCACACTCCAGATATTCTATTTAATGGATTACCTGTTACCAAAAAGCTATCTTCCAGCCTGCTAGTTTCCTCTCACACTACAACCAGACAATATTTGCATTGCACAGAGGTGCATTTCCTCTTGTGAGAGCTCCCCATGAAATATCTTGAAGTCCTCTTGTGCATTTCACGGTACCTTTTACACCAAAACATGTCCGAAGAGCTTGACTATAGCTCTAACAACTCTGCTGGGGTTCCTGGTTCCTTGTTAAAACTGGAACAGAATCGTGTTTCTCCCTCAGGCACTGCCTTAAAAAAACAACCCCAAACCTTTAGGCCATACGTTCTTGAATTATTTATCAGAAGTTACTATGCAAACAAAGATTAAATAATTCTCTTTGAGCTGCTTCTGGTAAGCACAGCAGCTAGAGGCACATTGCCTGTGTGATATCTACATTTTATCCAGCCTTCCTGGCAAACAAATTGCATTTTGCTAGAGAGATGCAAGACTTGATTTTCCTCCTTACTCATACTGGTATAAATGAAAGAAACCTCCTCAGAATTTGATGGAATTACATCAGCATAATAGTGGGTAAGTTAATCAAGGCCACTGTTTCCAAATGCATTTGATTAATTGAGCAGGAGGGCAGAATATAAGTCTATGCCTGTAGTATTTTTGTCCCATACTCATTAATCTGGCATTGCTTTAAAAAAAAAAACAAAACAAACCCAAAAACCAAACCAGCTAATCTTTTAATGAATAAAGGAAATAAACAATAACCACAGAATAATTTCAGCTTTTAAAAAAGCTGACTATGTCATCAACCATATGCAGTAGATTAAGTTCTCAGTATTCTCCAAAATAAGCATTACTTTCTAAATGCTTAGTTTTTTAAAAAATTCTAATCTATGTATACTTAAGCAACTGTTGTTGCTTCTGTATTATCTCAGTTCAAAAAAGTTACCAGCCTGCTTAAAAATGAGGATTTTTAGTTACACAATAAAAATAGTTTTAAAGGAATAAAAATTATGAGCCATATCTGAGTGCATTAAGTGGCAGAAACTATCTGGACAATGAGATAAAACAATTATTGCTGCTGCCTAGGAAAAGTACTGCCTTATTTTTGCTATTTTGTTCTATAAGCAAACTTTAAGAGTATATTTGTGAAATGCCCATTCCCTTCAGTAAACTCCAGAGAGGACAGATTGCTTTGCTCATTTCTCGAAATTGACTTATTTTCAGATGCACCTAAGTATACGCAAACATGCACACAAGACATTTTCAGTTTCTTAGCATGGCAAAGCAAACATTCCATCCACTACTATTAAAGGAAGGGATATGGAAAAAGTAACCGCAAAAAAGAAATCTGCCCATGCCCCTACTCTTTGAAGGCTGTACCCTTCTAAATATTTAGGCAAGGTGCAATACATTTTGATTTGGAGTCAGATCCAAAAAAGACTTAAGCAAACTTTTATCACCCAGCACCAAAAACTGAACGAAGGAAAAACACCAGCTACTTTATTCTGAAGGCAGTAACTCCAGTTTTCTGTGCAAAACTGTTCCATGTCAACACATCGAGCCACAAGCTCCGGTCTTTGTTGCCAGAATCTTTCTTTTAATTTTGTTTAATGGCTTTTTTAACCCACAATAACAGTAAACTCAGACTGAAACTCAGTCTGGTCTTTCGCAGGTAACGGCCTTCACTATGAAACCAGGCTCCTCCTCCGTACCTTCTGCTGGCTCCCATAAGATCCTTCCAGCCTGTGCACAGCCCCCCAGTCTCTCACACTCCAGCCACAACAGCTCAGCAGAGCAGCCACACCACTGCAATGTCAGCTGGCAACACAGAGAGAGGGGAAAAAGTTGGGGTACATTCAGCAAAAATATATGATGCAGCCCTTAAACTGAACCCCTCAGGCTCTGGAGACTGATAGCCGTGGTCCTCAACATCCTAGGCAGCCTCTCTGGCCACCACTAGCACTTTAAAAGATGCTTCTCAGCAGATCAGGCGTCAAATGCTGCACAGGTAGAGTCCTCCTGGCAGTCCTGAATGAAGCAGCTCAGCTTCTAAGGCAGCTGGAAGTTCAGACTCAACTTCTTGGCTTAAGACATCTCAGTGGCTAATTCTGTAACTCTCCTGCGAGTGAATCTAGCCCCAAGCAAATGCAGTGACTGATAGCTAAAGCCGGGGAAACGTCTTAATTAATGTCAATGGGTACAGAGTGAAGTCCTTAAAGAAGTTAATTAAAATTGAGGGTTTTGCTGATATATATATAAAAAGATGAATAATGTGCTTCATGTATTAATATAGAATTAAAAAGAAACCCCAAAACAGTAGCTCCGATGTTGTTTGAGAGTATCATAAAACTCCAGAGGGGAAAGAATGACAAATTGGAACGCTCTTCACTGCATGACAACTATGAATATTCAAAGGAAAATGATATTGCTAAGAAGAAATTTTGAGGCCTACAGGATATCACCTTTTGGGTAGAAACAGAGGAGAAATAGTCTAAGACCTTTTATAGTTCAGACTCCCCCAAAGAAAGCTGTATGCTGATTTACGTTTAATGTCTATCAACGGTAGCAAACCAAACTCAACTGAAACACATGAACCAGAGGAAGCACACGGCTCCATCTGCACCTGCCGCAGCTGCCAGCGCTTGCCCCTCGGGCCGCTGAACCTGTTTGTGGATGCCTGCCCCACCGCATCTGCCTTCTGCTGGAACCTTACAAATAAACATTGGTAGCAACGTTTCTTTCCAATTTTGTCCTTGAAAATTAACGCAGAGACTGCAACATGCGGGCTGGTCTTGCCAGATAGTAAGTGCTCGCTTTTTCTATGCGCTGAGTGCCTCTTGGGACTAAGATAGGGATCAAAACAAAGCACACAATCAGATGCTATTCAAGTAGATTATTTTCTTTTCCCATATTTAAGTTGTTGATAGACAGATGCAAAAGCCTGCATCTCCTCACACGTCATTAATTTTTATATTTGGCAGTTTAAATTTAAAAAGTCCCCAGAAGATTAACACTGTTGTTACACTTTCTGTCTTATGAAGGAAAAAATGTGTCATGTGTTTTGGAATTTTTCAGTCCTCAATGAATAATGATTTAAAAAAAAAAAAAAAAAAAAAAAGTGTGGTTTAAGTACCAAATATTTACAGTTTATGGGTTCTGATCAGTGTCACTGACACACTTACTGGCCAAGCTAAGGAACACACGATGGTGGCGTGAATAAATGAGAGACCTCAGTGTCCCAAGGATGGCGGAGGGGTTCATTCAGGATCAGGGAGGAGAACCAGATCCCTGGGAAGGCCCTGGACACTGGCGGGATGTGACCGGCCCCTCCTGCTCCCTCACCCACCTCACCCAAGGCTGCACAACCGGCGCAGGCCCAGCCCCGCTGCTGGGCCTTACCACCTCCCCACTGCCTCTTGTCCCGACGCCGGGGGGAGGCAAATGCCTCCAGCTGCCGAATTAGGGGTTGCCACAGTACTGGGAGGCCTGTTTTCCACGTGCACTGTTTTTTGTGTGGTCTAAGGAGGCGTGGGCCTTCATCAGACGACAGATTACAGGAGAGGTTAATGGGGATTTGTTTTCTCTCTAGTCACTTCCATGTTGGCTGATAATTGAGATAAACTGCTCGATTTAAAGCTGGGCAGGGGGGAGGAGAGAGTACTGGCAGTTACAATAGCTCAGACAACTATTTCTTGTAGAGACTAATGCCTTTCTGCTATGTTGTTTAAGATTAACTTTCATAAGAGTCACAGAATTTGCACTTAATTTGGGTTCTGCTTTTGTAAGTGAAGACTTTTCCATTTTTATTTTTATCTGATGCTTTTATTTAGGTAAATAACTGTGCGTTAATCCAGAGATAGCATGAGATAATCTTGCTATTGCAGTTGCAAGCTTCCTAGAAGACTCCTGTTGCCACTATAAAACAAACTAATCTAATTATTCCACTCATATTGTTACTTGCATGTTAACTAATACTAATTTCATTTGATCCTGCAGTGTACCCAGTAATTCATGCACCACTAACTCATCAGACCTTTGGAGCATTCCACACAGTCTACCTCCAAGACCTGAAGCACACCTGGGAATTTTTACACCTTTTATGGAGGCAGCGGTAAAATTTATCAGACCTCCTATCCTCTTGCAGACACATAGCTCTGTGATAAAAATCAAGTTCTCCTTATCCCCGAAGTTATGCAAGCTCTGAGGAAGATAGTAGGTTCTCTGAACCCAGTGGTTTAATCTTCTCTAAAGTAAATGGTTCATCAGTTTTAAGTCCAAATCCAGTATATACTGGTGGGAGCAATTTGCAAAGATAGGGAAGCTTCCCTGTATGCATGCTTTCCACCTCATATATAAATAGGTATGTGGTCATTTGGATTGGCAAGCTGAAGACATGAGAATGCAATATTAGCCATAAAAGCAAAAGAATTCCACCTTGAGTGAAAAGGATTGGTTTTTCCCTCATGCAGAGTTAGACTTGGCACTACTGCTGTTGCATCCAGGAGCAAATACAAGATGCAGTCTCTTTCACACTGGACCATTTTAAAAAAAAAGAGATCTTAATTAATACTCATGAAGTTTGTTTGGGAATCCTAAGGCTTGCAGTACTTCCTCACATGGGTCTCAGCCCCATTTAGGAAGTACGCATTTTAGACAAAAAAAATGTGCTACCAGGTGATCTGTACACTTCTAAGTTTCTTAATACCCACTGTAAGATACCAAAGATGAAATACTAAATGTTAATTGTTAAATAGCTACACAGCTTTTAGGATTCATGTTCCAAATATGTACTGCACTTATCATAAATACAAAAGGTACAGGGTTTTTTTTAAAGTAGAGATGAAAGTAAGTGAAGCCGCATTTATTCAACACATAGTATATGTTAACCAGAAGTAAGAAGTGCTGGTTTACATGAATCTGTATGGACTTTTATGACTTCTGTAAGTCAGTCCATGATTCTGTTATAAAGCCATTTGCCAAACCTTGCAAAATGTTCAGATCTGGATGGTGTTTGATGCTGTGGAGTAATGCTATTTTTATTCAAATCTTCTTTTTAAAATTACATTTACATAAAATCCATGTTCACTTTTACACAAACCAGCTGCAACACTGTTTTGAGACAACTCAGATTATTTGCCAGACCCACTGTGTTCACATTCTTTAGCAAACTTCATCTAATGTTAAAGAAGTTGTCTAAATTCTGGGTCTACAATTAAGAATTTAGGAATGCATATGGTCATGATTGCCTCTGATCTGAGCCACCCTCTTGATAACCTTTTCATCGCAGTTTCCCCGCTCTGTGGATCCCGTTCTTTCTCTTTCCTATCCCTGCCACATCATCTCTCCTTGAAGTCTCCCCTTTTCCATTCTGCTTAACATTCCTCATTTGTCTTCTCTCTTTGCAGCCAAAATTTTGTAAGTATCAAAACCATCACTTTGATTGGAACAAACATGATATTACATCTTTTTCTTCTTTCATGTTTTGTCTTTTAAGAAAAAAAAATACCACCTTTTTGACAAGAAACTGTTTAGTACTGTATCCATACAACAGATGCCCCATAAGTATATGCAATCTTTATATAAAAATCTTAATTAAAGACCTTAATTGCTAAGATTATGTCACTGACTTGTAATAACTTGAAATAATCAGAACTTTATCATGAAATTGCTTTCATTTAAGGCACTGTGCAGTACATAACTTTGCAGAAAACTAAAATATTATCCATGTTATAGATTGGCTGTATATGCACTTGAAAAGACAGTGCCAGTGAAAGTTTCAAATGAAGTTCAGTGGACAAGAGTCATTCATCTCAGAGCAGGTGTCATACATCTTGGATAATATGAGCAAAGCATGGCAGTCAGAGAAGGAAAAAAGAAAGCTCAGACTAAAAAAAGACTGCTGGAATCTCTGTCCGTTGTTACGTATGTGCACTGCTGGGACACGAGATGTACATTCTACTAAGCTACTGAATTGATACCCTTTGAGCGAACACCTACGGGACGTGTATCTATACGACTTGTGAGCTGCACAGAAGCTGAAGGCTGGTATTCTAGCTGAGCTGCATCTGTCAAAGCTGGGTTAAAGTTTTCAGAAGGGATCTAGCCTTTCAGAGCAGATGCAGAGCATCTTCTTGGCTGCAAAGGCCAGCAACATGTAACAGAACTTCTGCTGACAACAGATGTAGAGACCATTTTGAATCCTGGGAGAGCAAGACGCAAGATTTTTTTTTTTTTTTCACACCATTTCCTTTTGTGCCAGGAACTGTGTTGCTTTCAGCTCCACTCAGTGGGTTATGCTGTTTAACTTCATATAATTGACAAACTGTCCTATAAATCTTCTAGCCAACATCTTAGCGCTTTATAGCCATCAATCTCACCCTCCTCGGATGTGCCTATTGCACAAATGAAATCCAGTACAGTACAACAAAAGAGGAAAGGAAAAAAAAAGGAAAAAGAAAAAAGGACAAGTCTCATACACTCAGGTTCATTTCATCTTTGCCAGGGCTGGTAACTACAGAATCTAGTTGACCTAGGAAAAAAAAATCTAAAATCTCAAATCTCAGTATGACACAGTAGTATAATTCGTGGGTGAATCTGGTGTGGTGGTGTAGACACTTTGGCATCACCTGTGCCAGGTACCACACAAATCTCTATGCAAGTTGGTAGCATCCTAGCACACATGAAAAATGAGCAACAAAGCAATGCATAGCCCTGGCAAATTAGCTTTGCTTGTGCTGAATGAGGTCTGAGGTGAACAGGACAAAGACTTCTGTGAGGCTGCAGGAATCCCTTTGTAAAAGCAGGTTCCCTTGGACCCTCTGCAGCAGCAAGCGCTGTTCCCTAGCCTTTCCCACACCTCACATAAAATGAGAAGCCCCATATCATCTTCTCACCCTCAGATGGGCAAAAATAGGTCCACCTGCTCTGCTGAAACAGTGAGTTAATTCAACAACAACAGCTCAAATCCCACTCTGCTTTACTGCAAACGTGTAAATCCTTTAGCTCACCTTTCTAATTGGAACTGGATATTCCAAGGAGTGAGACTACGGTTGTGGACTACTGTGGACATTTAATGGCATAATTAAGAATTATGCAACCAGTTCTTAATGATGACTTGCTCTTTGAGCAATCTATTTAGTGGGAATATGACTCCACACCTTCTTCTGCGTGACAGATTCTAGCCCTTGGCTCCTTGGTAATGGAGACGGATGTGCAAATCCACAAGTGGCTCTTGTACTGCTCAGTGCCTTGAGGCTCTCAAGCTTCCGTTTCATATACTTGGAATAAGACCTCTTGCTGAAAACATCATGTGTAGCTGACTGAAACGGGAGGGATCACTCAATTTCAGAACACTGTGCAGTCCTTTGTATTTGACATTAGCTTCAGACATTATACCACAGAACACGAACTTTTCTGAACGTAAATCTGATTGCCTGGAATGACTCAATCCAATAAACGCAGGAGTGCCACACCACTCTGCTTATATTGATTATAAGTTCGAGTGGTGCGTGCACCACAAAACAAATCTATTACCACACTTGTAAAATAAAATCCCTGAAGCTTATACAGGTCAGTAAACACAACTTCCCTGCTGTAAAATATTTATTGCGTATCCTGCCTCCTCCATCCATACTAGTGCTGAGATACACTTTTACATTTACTAGTGTATTACAGTGTGATAACACATTTATTCTATTAAGCAATGTTGTCCAATTCCTTTTCTAAGCAAAGGAAACATCAATCATGTGAACGCTAGTGAGAGCAACAGTGATATATGGAGTAGAGGAATACTTCTGGATAGCCCAAAGATATGCAAGTAGAAAACAGGTGCTAAAGTTAAAAACATGCAGTAAAAACAATCCATAAAAAACAATTTATCTAATTAACAGCTAGCATGACTGTCCCAGGAAAAGTCTGTCTATTATTTTTCTTCCTTCCGTTTTTCTTACTCCAAAGTCAGAGCGAGTGTTTCATATCTGCATGTTGCCATTGCAAACCACTACAGCAAGTTCCTCCAGTAGCCCTGGACATAATATACCCTTACAGATAGTAAGTTTCCCCCACAAATCACAGTTTTTCCTATAGAATACTTCCAACAATAAATCCTATATTGAGAGATATTTTCTCTCCCTCCCCAGATACTGAAAGTCAGAGGAGCGCTGTTGGGGGGAGCAGCACATCCATTGCTTATGATGTTTAGTGGAAGTCCTGTAGCTAGTGGTACTATCGTAACGCTTATCAGGCAGAGCTCTATACCAGGACCCTGCTATGCTGAAGCAGTAATTTTATCCAGTGAGGCACCAGGACAGTGCTTCTGCCTGTCCATTTCCATTAGTGTTTTGATGTCATTGTTATTATCATCGTTATGTCAATATTTCCATTGTAACTCCATCACACACATGCTTTACAATTGAAGTAATTTGAAGTGTAGACATTCAGGAAAGGTCAGCCTTTGAACACTTTAAAAACTGCAACAGTTCTTTTAAAAAGCAACACTCTCCCTTTCTTCAACTCAATGCTGCTAATTTCAGGATAGCAAAGGGCAAAACCATTGAACAGGGTTTGTTTCTCTCAAGTACCATAACAGACTGATTTTTTAACACTAGTGAAACACAGATGTGAAAAATATTACCTAGCTCCACAGAGCACAAAGAATCCAAACAAAGAGATGAAACATTATAAAGTCTCTTAAGTTTTTACATTTTATGCCAGGCAAGACAACAGCAAACCTCCAATCATAATGGTCTTTGCAGAAATCAAGAAAGTAGAAGACTATCTCTAAAGTCTATCACCAATCAGGAAAAAACCTCTACTAGTACATAATCCCCAGGAGCAGAACCATGAATCGCTAGAACCCTTCCCAGACCTCAGCCTGACATCAGAGCACCTGTGATTTAACTCATCAGGAATGGTGAGGAGGAGGATTCCCCCTCGTGCTGACCATAGCTGGTTTAGGCCACTTCAGAACAGCAGGGACTATTAAATTGACTTAAGCATCAGCATTTATATCAGCATTTCATGTTGGCAAACTGTGTGGCCTGCATGCAGTTCCGGTGGATCTTCTTACATTTTCAGAACTTACAGTCATCTCCAAAATTGTCTGACCTTCCCAAATTTACTAGCCACTTACTTCCTTTAAAATATTTTCCTACAATCCAAACTATGAAACACTCAAGCAGAAAAGATCTGCCATTCTATATCGTAGCCTAGGGACAAACAGTGCTACTGATTTTCAGCTAAAGACAAAACTACTACAGCTCCCAACTTCAGCATGATTTTAAAAAAAACCAGCATTTAATCTATTTAACACCATGCAAACCAGGCTTACAAACAAACAGCAAAGGAGCCTTGTCCCACACAGCAATCACACACCAGATTTACCATTTCTTGGAAGATGCATCTAGCAGATAATTTTCAGGCAGCCTTCAACCACAGCGAGAGCCCTTCCAAGGACACAGGGCTAGAAGCACTCAACTGACCCCAGCCCTCGCTTTTTACTTCTCCCTCCTAACCTGCTACAGCTGTAGTGCCCAATCACCCCTTTTCCAGGATCCAGGATGCTTTTTGGTCTCTAACACTGCCACTTGATTCCATGAGGGAGAACTATATAGAATTCATTTAAATCTTTCCAATGTCCTCATAACTATAGTTTGCACACATGTATTTTTAAACATTTAGCTTTGTCCTGTGGTGCTTCCCTGTAAGCGTATGCACGTTATACCAACAACCTCACAGGGATGTTATGGAGCTTAGTTAATATCGAACTCAGTTATGTCTTTAGCTGTTTAGATGAACTGTGGTGAAAAAAAAAAAAAAAAGTACCATTTTATCATGGCACCAGCAACTGAGCTACTGAAATGAGCATTATACTGAGAAAATAAAAACAAGTTTTCCCACATGAAGACATTCTTTCAGGAATTACCATCCCATTACTAGAAGTTTCTCTCCTATTTGCTTTGCTGGTTTGCCCTGGAATTCCTCAGCTCTCTGTAATGAAGAAAGCCAACGGATCTCCCTCCAGATTGTCTACTGAAGTAGCAATGTATGTTGTTGCATGTCTTATGCATCCACCGTGTGAGGTCAGAAAGGAAAGGTGGTTGCTAAGATAGGCTGACACATTGTCATACTGCACTCAGCCACAAATCCACCTGCTGATGTGCTGGCCTGCAAACGATGCACCCTTATTACTGCCATGTTCTGTAATCTCTCCAGTTCCACCCAGTAGAAAGTCACTATTTTACTGAGAAGATTTTTAATGCTTTTTCTTGATCTATTGTTGCTATGCATCTGTTATTCAGCTGTGTAAAGGAATTAAGGAGTGCTCTCACAGAAAGAAGAGCAGAACTATCTCTTAGGAACGTGTGTGTGCATATAAAAAAAATCACTACCAGAAAGTACTTTAATACAAAAAAAAAAAGTTCCTGCTACCACATTATGTCAATTCTGCAGTTAATTGCAAATGTAGAGTGTAAGAGGTCAACTACTGTGCACAGTAGATTTTTCTATAAAAAAAAAGAATAAATATAGGTCTTACTTGGGAGAAGATAGCAAGAATTTTAATTTCAGAACAAAATTGTGACTGATTTTTCAAAGAAAGTTTTTACTTTTACAGCTTATTTGCCACTGCTCTCTGCCATGTAATAAAGCTCCACCTCACCTGAAGAGTTCTGTGATGCAGTCCAGGGCAATGGGCTACTAAAAAAAGTTGTATTTTTTTTGTTGTTGTTTCAGATATGGTTTTTCAAAACAAATAAGGCACATGTATTAGACAAGTGTGCACACAACCAGTGCTGGTACACACGTGTGTTTATGTTGTGTGTGCAACTCCACGGGGTCTCTCTGGAGAGACTCTCTTCAATGACTAAAATCTTCATCTTTAAACTAACAATTCTCCAATTTAATCATCTGTAAATAAGTATGTATACTTCTGTTTACCTTTTTCTCTTCTCATGCTTTACTTCACACTTATTAAAAGATCCTTTGAAGCAAAGACTTGCTTTCGCGCAGCCTGTTATTAAGCAAGCTAAAATTGCTGCTTTCATTGTGACACTTAATTGGGATGTTGTGCGTCAGGACCCATTAGAGCTCTCCTGCTGGCGCGGCTGGTAATGCCATGTTATGCCATATGGAAAGCTCAAGCTTGGAAGTGATTTTTGGGTTGTTTGATCCTTGTGCCAAGGCTAAAATAGAAATGAAGGTAAGTCCCAGCTCCAGGGACTCAAAAGCTCAGGTTGAATTACTCTTCGATGTCCCCTAGTGGCTGACAACATGCATGGGATTTTTAAAAAGTATCTCCTTGTAGTCAGATTTAATTGTGTAATGGAGAGATGCAATCAGTTAATTAATATCACTTTTCCCTAGAGAATTACCTTAGATTATTGTATTAGGAGCAGGAACGTTCCTTTATCAGAAAGTGACAGGAAAACTCGAAAGGACGTGCAAAAGTTGGTGGAAAAAAAAGATTTAAATATAATACTAATTGCATGATGCAACAACAATGGGAGGTGTTCTACAACTGCTATAGACATGAGGAGGATGCTACAAAACTAGGTATATAGGATTTATGCATTTTTAAAATCATTAATTCTATTAAAACATTCAGTATATTCTTGTAAAACAAGTAACACAATCCTTTTTTTTTTTTCTGAAGACAGTCCTAAATTTTGACACTGGAAAATTTTAAACACTTTTAACCACTAATTAAAATGAATTCTGCTTCCAGAAAACATAACAGAGTGTAAGGATCATAGATTGGAAGCTCATTCTATCTTTCAAATTAAATTTTGTTAATTGGAAATAAATCAAGGATTCATAACCTCTTTATGTTGCTACCTTAATTTCCTGTAGAAAGCATCTTCTGTTTTTCCCCCTGAGTTACTTCTGACTTAATTAATAAACTGCTTCAAAATAAACCAGTTTTGTTAGGTGTAATAGTCTGGACACAAGTCTTGGGTTATGTCTGCCTCTAAGAACAGCAGTTGTAGGTTGGATTGCATTTTTAGTCCATCTCTTCGATGAATTCCTCCATCTCTGTCTCTGATTCTGGCAACAGATTTTTACAACTGAAGCTACATTGCACTCATAAAGCATTATTGTGACCTTCTAGTTGATAGATTTTAGGCAAGAGCTTGCTAGAACTCAGGCAAAGCATCTAGTAATAATTTTTCCTTCAACATTGCTGCACTATTTGTCAATCCCCTTCTGCAGTGAGAAACAACGATTACTGGAACGTTGACTATTTTTTCCTCTTTCTGCATGAAGATTTACCAATTTTAAAGTGATTGCTGTAAAATAGCGAGCAGTAAGACTGCTTTTGATATACCTGGCATGTAACGAACTGCAGAACCTTATGGCAAAATACACTTTCAGTACCAGTAAGGGGGCCAGGGGCTCATGAAACATTCAGTTTGGGGCTGCGTTTAAGTGCAAGTTGCTTTCAAAATTAAAACCAGCTCCATTTTTTTTCAGTGTATTCATATTTCTGTCAAACGGCTTGAAAGAGCACCTAGGGCAAATATCGCTTCTGCTCCAGGAAAATTCTTGGGATTCAGCTCTAGTAAAAGCAATTCAAAGTGTATTTATAGTGTTGCAATGATATAGATTTATAGGCACACAATATGAAAGTACAGCAGCACAGGTATGCAAGCATGACGATGCTGAGGGTTTTTAGAGCCAGGCTGAAACTGAAACTTGAGTGCTGGTAAGATTACTGTGTTTAGGATATAAAATGAGTAATTCTTAGCATGGTCAGTTTAGGGTGATATATCACAAGGCTATAGTTTGCAGTGGAGAAAGCCCCTATAATTTCTTTTTTCTGCTCCAGCTTTATAATCACACCATTGTCTTGAAACTGAACTCTGAAATAAAACAGTTTTGACTGAGATTATTTTTAATTGGCAATTTCATAAACCACTCCACAGAAAAAAAAAAGTGGGCATCACTTTAGATTCTCTGAAACTTATAAGTTGCAATGTCAATGCACAAGTCACAGAAGAAACTGAAGTTGTGGGAGGTATTCAAAAAAGTAAAAAACTGAAAACCTAAAGGATGGCCCAAGACTTTAGCACTGAGCACCAGTAAATACATGGAAAACATAGCAAAAGAAAATTATTTCTGCAAGGTAGGTACCTTCGCTGGGGCTATCTTGGAAAATCTAAAGACAAGGCTTTTCTCTGCTGGAAATTTACTCTGGGTTCCTGTCCATTACATAGAATCACAGAGGGGTTTGGGTTGGAAGGGACCTTCAAAGGCCATCCAGTCCACCCCCCCTGCAAGAAGCAGAGACATCTTCGACTAGATCGGGTTGCTCAGAGCCTCATCCCCGGAGTACAAAATACAAGAATAGCAAGCAGAAAGAACAATCTTAACTAAAGGCATTTATTTATTTGTTTGTTTATTTAATGGGCAATCTGTTGAATTAAGGAACTAAGAGCTTCCACAGTTCTCAAGTTGAGTGAGAATTTTTTTTCACACCATTAGCTCCTTCAGCCCAGGGAAGAAGAAAAAGTATTTGTGCAAATGGACAGTCAGCTTCCCAGGTGAAATCACGAGAGTGGGAGGAGGGGAAACAAAACTCACTCCTTTTCTGGGAGAGCCATAAAGCTACTGGCATTTATTTTAATAGATTTGCCCTTTGAATCTTGTATTTGTAGCTAAGCGCTCAAAAAAGCAAAGTATGAGAGGAGAGGCAACAGAGAAAAAAAAAGGAAAGTTGACTAAATAATAGGAAGAGCAAATAGAAATAAGAGGAAAAGAGAAAGAAGGAAAGGAAGGAATCTAGACTGCTAATAACAAGAGCAGACATCCAGGAAATACAGATGTCACAAGAGAAAACCACAGACTTCAAACAAGCTTATGGATAAAATAGAGGTAAAAAGGAAATATGTAAAAAGAAATGTGTGATGCTTTACTTCTCTAACAGATTCTTTGCTGGTTTTTATATTTATATGTACGTAAGTCTGTGTCTGTGCATTGTGTCTGTAAATAGATTTAAGAACAGTGGCTTCAGTCACCTGTAATTCAAACTCTAGTGTCCCCAAGGAATGAACAGATTTTACTTCACAAAGTAATAATTCAGTGCTTTCCTCTCTTTAACACTCTCCAAGTATTATCTTGTGCATCCATCATTAGATCTGCCTCTCCATGACAGCAGAATTGTTCCAGTATAATTTTTTTTTTTTAATTTAATCTTCCAAATGTACCTTCAAGAATCAATTCTGCAGAAATACTGCTTAGTAATAGCTACTGTGTCCTTACCAAACCACCCCAGAATAATTTTCAAAGTTACATCTATGCTGCTTAAGTTGGTGGAAACAAAAGCAGACAAGCTTTCCATAGCTTGCGCAAGCTTGGTGGTGGCACGCTGTGAAGCAAGCAGACGGTATTTTGAGGTTTAGAAGATTTGTTTTCATTATATCATCTCTATCATAAAAAAAAAACCCACAAGCTCTGGCATTGCGGGAATAAGAGTGGCAGGACTGTTGCACACACAACTGCTGTTGTCATCGGCTCCCATGAAACCAATATCAATTAATTTAGTTAATTAGTTCTTAAAGTCCCTTGAAGCTGAATTTTGTTACAGAAAGTAAGTTTCCTCTGTTTGACGCTATTCACGTCAAATCAGAAGTTTTTAGAAAACTTGCTAAGCTATTAAGAATTTGGAATATTCAGCTTTCTGTACTGAACATCCTACTTAATTAAGCAATCAAGAAAAATAAATCCCTTTGCTTATGTGGGCTTCAGAAAGTGAATATTGAAAGCATCTGATTTTCAGCTGCCATAACATTAAACACACATGCAGAGAACCAACACAAATCCTTGCCATGATCATACACCTGAACTTAGGATTTGAAGAGAAGCTGTGATAAGAACAATTTCTCCCTCAAAATGAAGATCCTATTCGTTAGGAAGATCTCTAATACCAAGGGTAAACCACAGGGGCTTCAGCACTTTCTCAAGTATACAAAAAGGATTGTGTAGGAGGCAACATAGGAACAGAAAAATTTGAGAAATATTTTAAGTAGCTCTCACAACCATAGATTATCCAGATCTATGTAGAAATCTGTGCCCTCCTTCTACATGAGCAGTTGTTCTGGAATATGGAGGAGAAAATAGTCCAGGTAAAAATAAAAGCCACTATTCTGCTCTGTGATGTATGCATATAACTCTCAAAAAAAATCGAACAAACTGCAAATGAGCAAGAATGAAAGTATGCTTAAAAGCACAGGATAAAGATATGTGCTTTTTGGATTCAGAAAATGAAGTCAGACTCCTATTCACGTATTTCTGGAGTTAGAAAAATGTAGATTAGAAGTCTCTAAAAGCCTGTCATTGCATTATACTTACCTTCACACATATACATATATAATAGGCATCTGGCTAAAAGCAGAGCCATCGGGTCTGGCTTCATCACTTCGTATTTTGTTCTGCACAATGCTATCTGGATGCTTTCGCTGGGAAAAAAAATTGCGGTTTCATTTGTGAATGGGTCACTGACCTCAGAGTTGAAAGATTTATCAGGATATGTTTGCATGACAAAATACAGCACTACACAGAAACATACCAGCTCTAAATATGACATTTCCAAAATGGAAAAGGATTTAACTGAATTAGCACAGTCCTCTGATCAGCCTCCTATGCCCTGCTGTTCAGTAAAGCTACTTAACCCAGACAGAGCTGTACTAACACAGTCATCCTTGTCCTGGTTTCTGTGCTAGCCCAGCATGGCTCTTCATTGAATTGAACTCAAACAGGATTTACGTGATGCTTTCTAAAAAGGACCCCTAAACCTCCCAACACCTCCTAATTTCAGCTTAAATAAGACCCTTACTAGTAAAAGTTAAAAAAAAAAAACAACAAAAAAAACCAACAAAAAACCAACAACAACAACAAAACAGCAAAGTAAAAATGTTTCACTTATTACTATGGGTCCTGAGAAGGATTTGGGTCCAATAAACCTTTCATGTCCTCACTATGTTAGAAGTAGAAGTATATAGAACACATGCAGAGCACCAGCACATCCTAAAAACATCTGGACTCCCAGAGAGCAGCGACACAGCAGTTAGCGGGACCTGCAAGGACAGGTACTCAGTGGAGAGGACAACCAGCTATAGCTGAAACGTTTTCACAGCTCCCCAGTTATAAAGGCTCTCTCCCATGAAGGTTCTTTATCATCTAATAAGGCTTTCCTGTAGACTAGGCACTCCTAGTCTCCCTTTTCTACCTCGGAAACTGTTTTGTTAACTAATATGAGCCCACATTGTAGAAAACCAGTTGTTTTTGAGACTACCACTTATAAGTCAACTCTATTTGGAAAGAGTCCAGAGGGGAAGGAGACAGACAGAAGCTCACACAATGCTGTGTGTTCACATTGTCTTCTGTGGGAGAGCTAGATTAAAAAAAAAAAAAAATATAAATTCTATTTGACTAATGGACCCTAAATGATGGAAACAAAAGATCTGGAATGCTCATGGATGCATACTTGAGCTGAAGAGAAGATGAGGTCCCTGTTCACATCTGCTACGCAGCATCAAACGCCCCAGGGGACGTGATGAAGGGATATGTCAACACCTAACTGTCGTGTACAGAAGCAATCATATAATCATGGGAGAGTTAAAACTGAGAGGTTAAATTATGAAAAACCCCTGTTGCTGGAAATAAAACAGAATTTTGGAAATTTTAGATGTTCCCCTACCACAAAAATGTGCATCTAACCTGAGGGGATTCTATATGAAGCTGTGGTTGCAGGTTACTCTTCTGAGGAAAGCACACCTGATCGAAAAGGTTACCACCTCCTTCCTCAATTTGCTTTCACTTTCTC
>WHYT01017354.1:369217-382550 GCA_009806455.1 Tetrax tetrax
AACACCTCCTAATTTCAGCTTAAATAAGACCCTTACTAGTAAAAGTTAAAAAAAAAAAAAAACAAAAACAAAAAAAAAAACAACAAAAAACCAACAACAACAACAAAACAGCAAAGTAAAAATGTTTCACTTATTACTATGGGTCCTGAGAAGGATTTGGGTCCAATAAACCTTTCATGTCCTCACTATGTTAGAAGTGGAAGTATATAGAACACATGCAGAGCACCAGCACATCCTAAAAACTTCTGGACTCCCAGAGAGCAGCGACACAGCAGTTAGCGGGACCTGCAAGGACAGGTACTCAGTGGAGAGGACATCAGCTATAGCTGAAACGTTTTCACAGCTCCCCAGTTATAAAGGCTCTCTCCCATGAGGGTTCTTTATCATCTAATAAGGCTTTCCTGTAGACTAGGCACTCCTAGTCTCCCTTTTCTACCTCGGAAACTGTTTTGTTAACTAATATGAGCCCACATTGTAGAAAACCAGTTGTTTTTGAGACTACCACTTATAAGTCAACTCTATTTGGAAAGAGTCCAGAGGGGAAGGAGACAGACAGAAGCTCACACAATGCTGTGTGTTCACATTGTCTTCTGTGGGAGAGCTAGATTAAAATAAAAATAATAATTCTATTTGACTAATGGACCCTAAATGATGGAAACAAAAGATCTGGAATGCTCATGGATGCATACTGGAGCTGAAGAGAAGATGAGGTCCCTGTTCACATCTGCTACGCAGCATCAAACGCCCCAGGGGATGTGATGAAGGGATATCTCAACACCTAACTGTCGTGTACAGAAGCAATCATATAATCATGGGAGAGTTAAAACTGAGAGGTTAAATTATAAAAAAAAACCCTGTTGCTGGAAATAAAACAGAATTTTGGAAATTTTAGATGTTCTCCTAGCACAAAAATGTGCATCTAACCTGAGGGGATTCTATATGAAGCTGTGGTTGCAGGTTACTCTTCTGAGGAAAGCACACCTGATCGAAAAGGTTACCACCTCCTTCCTCAATTTGCTTTCACTTTCTCAACCTGAGCTACATTCAGACCTTTCTAGAAAAGATTACTGCTCCTGAGTAAGAGCAATTCAGCTGTTCCTGTGGTTTAGATATCTGAGCTAGGTATGTGAAATAATCTAGCTTGCAAACAGAGGAGAAAAAAAAAAAAAATTAAGCCAGATCATTTTCACAGATGCTTACAACCATGGTCTTCGCAAATAAAGGAGAGCAAAAGAATTCATGGTAACTTTGTTGCCAGTGACTATAACATAATATACTTTGTTATAAGCAAACAAAACAAAATTCCGAGTTTATTATGTATTCCTTTTTCTTTAAAATGGCTAATTCCATAAAGCTGAAAATAATTATGAACCAAATTGCTTGGAAGAAAGAGCTAAGCAGGAAAAAAAAAATTGAGAATAGCTTAGTAGATTTTCAGTTTAAATGGAAAATCATGAATTATAATTGGGAACTGCTAAAGAGCATTTTCCTAGATGCTCAAAACCAGAAACCAATAATTGCAAAACACAACTCTAAAAACTGACAACAAAGCAAAACAATATGTTTCAAAGCAAAACTGAACGTAGCTATTTAGACAATGTAAAAAGATATTATTATAGCAAATAGGGGGAAAAGGGATAAATATAAACCTATAGGTAGGGTCTCAAGGAAACTAGCAATAGAAACCAAATAATATAAAATCAAGGGCTGGAAGATTTTATTAGGGTGGCAGAAAATTTTGAAGTATGTAAGGGATGAAGGGAATTCTAAAATTGATATAAAGATTTAGAACAGTTACTATAATAATGATGAAAACACAGAATAATCCAGCAAGTATTTTTTTTTTCTGCATTTTGAACCAACTAGGCACTGCAATATAGAATTATGATAAAAAAAATAAATCCTTTCCAGCATAAACAAGGAGAAAGAAAGTGGGACAGCTTTCATGCAGGAGGTCTAAAACCATTGCCTGAGACCCTCACTGGGCCATATATGTCACATATAGTATATTATCAAAATATATTAAATACATTTTGGATACCGAGGAAATTCAAGACAACCAGTAAAAAGCTGATATTGCACTAATTTTAATTTAGAGAGGAATATAGAAAAGCCCTTGTGTTGAATTTCTCTTGACAGCTTTCAGACAAATTAAGTTTGGTTTCTAAAGTATTGACATATTAAACAGAGTATCACATGAGATTTTTATTAATAAAGTGGAATGATTCAAAACTCGGCATGAAATACAGTAAATTAGTTGCAAGCTGGTTGCCTTCTTGAAACTGTAATTAAAAAGGGAACCATCAAGCATCATTAACACTCCAATTGCACTCCATTATGAAAATCCAATGACATCAGGTATGAAAACGCTGATGTGTCAACAGCCAGGTTGTGCACCCAGCGCTACCGAGATTGCGACATTTACGTACAGTCCGTAGTCACCAGGTGACATTAATAAGTGGAACACCTTAAAAGCCCCATCAGTCCTTCAGGTTTGCTTTTGGTTTTCCATCCAAACCACGATGTGCTGACAGGAGAGTAGACCTCATTTTTCATGAAACTACTAGTACTTTATTACTAGTATGATGTCCTAAAAGCTGTTTGTTATCATCAATTTAATCAAGAAAATACAAAAAACTCTCTTTGAAAAAGCAGGGCGAACTGCAACCAGAGAGCAGAAATTACTTCAATAGTACCGTAACGTAGTAAAGGTTACAAATGAAGCCCAGGCATCATAAAGCAGTTCCACTGACTTGGGCAGAATATTATACCTACCAATTTTTCAATGCTTAGACTATGCCTATATTCATGAGGGAAAAAAAATGATGAAATATTAAAACAGTAAGAATCTTGAAGATCTTCTATTTGCTTGCTGAAATTTAACACATGCTGCAGTAAAAGACCAAAGTCCCAGAAGCAAGCTGCAGGGCTTTCAGGGGGACAAGGAGCTCTCTTGGTACATGCCCTGCAGCGACAAGAGCTCACCCCAAGCATTCGGGAATACTGCACCAAGGTCATTGCCGCTGGGCCTCAGGAAACTTAAGGACTCCAGATAAATTTTTGAGAAGGACAAAAATAGGATGTAATGTTCTTTTTGTCCTTAGGAAGGGAACTGAGCTGGAATAAAGGAGGAAGCTATCAAAGCAACATTCCTGACTTATTTGTAATGTGATATAAAGATTACTAGTGGTGTTTCCTCTTGGAAGAGAGGCTCTCAACTTACTGTGAACAGACCTAGGAACGATCCACAGCTTTTTCTTTTGGACCTACAGGATGCTTTTTTTTTTTTTTTTTAAGTTCAGTCATATCATCAACTCAACCATATTGTCAGTTGACTTCAGTTTTTCAAACAGGCATCCAGACCTACCTTTGGGGGGGACGGGGAGGGTGGGGTGGGAAAGAGGTCAGAACTCCTAAAAAATTTCAAAACTCTGGCTTTATGGGAAGGCCATTGTAGGAGAATATTTTTGCGACAAGAGTAATTTACATAAAACAGAAATGGACCACGTTGCTCCAGTCTTTCATGCTTATTCTGTGGCCCCAGTCACTGTCTAACTGGGTGTATATGGACCGTACAAGTGAACCTGCCCTTCAATAGATGAATGTCTCGGATATGAGAACCAGGGATTTGAAAATTCAAATACTGGTAACCATTCAAAACTTGCTAGATATTTTCCACCAAATCTTCCAGGCTGCAAACTAAGAGAAATAATCATTTTCAAACATAATCAATCAATTAATCTGGATATGATATTATTGTAAATTAAATTCATTAACTACAAGTTGTTTAAGTGTTTCTGAGGGGGAACCTGTTCTTGTTCAACAACAAAAAAAAAAAGCACATGAAGTGTTTGAGGCTATATTCTCAAATTTCTCCTGTAATCCATCATTGCTTTGACTGGGGAGAGAATAATTTACACTGAAAGGTACAACTACACACAAAAACAGTAGAAAATTCAAGTAGTGATTTACAAAGTTTTGTAAAAATAAAAACTGCCATAAAAGAGATGATTGGATTTAAAAGCCTATTCTGGACCTCTGTCTATTGAGTGACTCCAAGAAGATATCTGGGCTTCTGCAAATAAATTTGGGATTTACATAGCATTAATAAAACCAGAAAGATGCTGTTAGGATACTGGCAAAGTGAGGCAAATCTCTTGGTTGAATAAGGTGAATAAAGTGGATGTTATCGTTACCCAGTGCTGTAACATATGGGTAGTTCCCTCACTAGTTTACTTAAAAGTTGAACTATTATGAAATAACACATATCCAAGCAAAGGAAGAGCAAACCTACCAGTAAATATTAGAACAATAAACCACGTAATAAAGGATATATAGAAAGAAAAACAAATTTGCAATTCATCTCTTTATTTATTCTTTTTGACTTTTCTTTCATGAATTTTTATTTATACTTTTAAAGACATACATATAGAGATGAGATAATGAATGGAAGAAGAAATGAATTTAAAATAGAACTTTGTGTTATGAATATTGATAGCAAAAAATAGACTACATAAAAGGTTAAAAAATGGAAAATTAAAACCAAAAAGTCTAAGAAAGCACAAATTCTCAATCTTAATTAAAATTCATGTGTTAATTCAGAAAAGCATTTAAAAACCCCTTTGTTTCATTAAAAAAAAAAAAACAATAAAAATGTGAAGTACAACAATTTTTTTTTCTGATGGGTTGTTGGAGAAGATGGACACAACCACTAAGGACACAATGGAGCAGTGACATTTGTAATAAGAAAGATCGCGTTTGCTGTTTGCTGGCCTCATGATCCATAGCTGCACATGTGGACTCAGTAGAACCCTGGTGATTTTTAACTTTTTTGAAAGAGACAGTGCCAAATACCCAACAAGAATAAACACCTATAGTTCAATTACCATAAATGTGAAGTCTTTCTCTAGGGAATGTTCTTTACCTTGACAATGTCAGCTTGTTCAAACCAAGTCCCAGCCCACCTACGCCCTATGTTCAAACCTTGCTGGAGCAGTCAGTAGCCTGACAGCTTGATGCAGACACAAAGCTGAATATTCCCATGTACACAGTGACAATGCTAAGCAGAAAAGGGGGAGTAAAATAATTAAAACATTAACTAGATTGAAAATTAAATGGCATGGATCATTGGGCAGCTCTGTGTTGGCTTATTGACTGTTGATAGGTTACTTCAATTATTTGCAATTTCTACTGCAGTAACATTAAGGGCCACATTGTGCTACGTACTGTGTATACATGCCTGCTCTTAATGACTAAATCTAAAAGGACAACACATGGGAAGCGACACGGAGTCATAAAGAGGTTAATGGACTTAACCAAGGTTACAAGACAAGATAATAGGAGAGATGAGAAAAAAATAAAACAAGCAAAGACTACAAGCCATACCTCCTATCCCTTTGCCATGCTTAATATAACCCCTTGATTTAGACAAATGAGCTTCACAAGCAACTAGCTTCAACAGTCTCAGTACAATGCATCTCAAAGTCACCCAATGACTTTCTGGTGGTGCCAGTGGAACAATACCTCTGTAGAAAGACTACAGGTCTAGCATAAAGGTCAAGAGATGCAACTTTGGTTGTATCCTATGCCAATATTTTGTGCAATCAGGGACAAGCTGCCTAAAGCTTTTGTTGACATGGAGGTACTGTCCTGCCTTGCGGAGTGTTATGTTGACACGTGTTAATGTGACAGCAATAAGTTCAAGGAATGGTATTTACACCCGGAGTGTTCTTCAATTCTGAAAATTTTCTGTGTAAAAGCAGACCTCAATCGCAGTGCACTAAAATTGAGAATCTAAACTGTTCTCCCCATTTCATATTTTTCAGTTTCTTCTATCTTAAGTCCTGGCTGATTTCTGACAGTGATTCAGTTACAATGGCTACATGCCTTCAGAATGCTAGCATAATTAAATTATGAAAATATAATATTGTCAAAGTTAGGCTTTGGTTTGTTTACACACTCTGACAAAGCTCAGGTCTTGTTTTTTAGAAGAAGCCAATATACCAGTTTACATCCACTTCTTGCGATTTCTCCTTGGTTATTAATGAGTCTAGTTACCTTAGATTTTGACAATGTGAATACATTGCTATTTAAAAAAATAACTTCTACAGTAAGCTTCATCAGATGCATCAACACATTGCATTAAGTGTTATACAGTTGAAACTCATCATTATGTATATTAAAAGCTGAAAAGTTTGTTGTTAAAAATATATATATAAGAATGTGAAAAATAAGATCAGAGCACAGACCAAATAATGTTTTTTGTTCACGTTCTCTGATTCTGCAATATGTTTATAATTACTAGAGATAAATTCTCTGGGACAGCAAATGTAGCCGTTGGGGGAAGAGGGGTTGTTTTTTGTTTTTGCCAAGGGAAACATATATTTCTATACTTTCCACTTTTAGAATTATTTTTCTGAGCTGTATAATGTTGCATTAGGTATTATTTTGCCAAACTATTTACCATTTGCAGGATTTAGTTGTTAAAGAAGAGGCAGATATTTAATATCAAATCAAATATTCCTGAGATGCTACCTTGACCAGCTGGTATTCAGAAGCGGTTCACCTAAAAGCAGGGAGAAATCAGGCCAGAGAAGGACAATTTAAGAAAATTACTGCTGCCCTTTTCAATAGGAAAATATTTCCTTTTGCTTTCCATTAACTTTGAGAGCAGCTCAACTCCCAGTTTCACATAATAAAAAGAATATCTAGGGAGGAAACTGAATTTGTGGCATTGTTTTTTCCTTTCAATTGAAGCACCAGATGACATTTCTTCAAATGATTTTATCTTCCCTAATTTACTGTTTTCACTACAGCACATTCCTTGGAGCTTATGTAAGCTAGGTTCAAGTCAAACAAAGTGAGAATCTTACTTGTTTTCCATTTGTTTTCTAAATCCTTTCTTTGTCAAGAAATTGAATATTTCTTTCTGTAACTTAAAGCATCTTATAAACTGTTGAAAGACAGACACATGCCGGCACGTACCATTTTAAAGCTGGTGATAGTCATCTGAACTAATGTGAGGAAAAACTGACCATTCATTTTGTGAGAGCGAGTTGTTTATGGTGAAGCACTGCGGTGAAATGAGCTTTATTTACTTCCCAGTGGGCATCTGCTCTTCCAGCAGGTACAGATAAGGTGTTTTGCTTTTATACCATGCTATGCATGCAAGCAGAATATGCTGTGTGTTTTTCCATATAAACCTCTTGCCTACTGCTCTTATTGCTGCATTTCTAAAAGCTTACAGCTGTTTCTTAGATGTTTAGTTTTTAGTCAGCACAATGTTGTTTTTAATTTTTAACTTATTTTTTTAGAGCAGCAAAGCTACCAGCCTGACGAATCCATGTGTTACTCATGCTGTTAATGCCCCTTAGGTTTTTCTGGCGTTTTCAGGATACTTCACTCCGTCGTGTGTTCTGTACGAGGCTTTGCACTGCCTTAACTGAGTTCAGATATGTGCACAGGAAACAAAAAATAGAGAAACTATGCAGAAGGATTAATGGGACTGTACTAGATTAATATTCTGAGCATTACTAGGTATGGCCAACTTATACATTCAAGATTCATGATTCCCTACTACGACAGGACCAAATTCACTGAGGCAACAAATGTGACTTTTAGCACAACTGAGCCCTTCCTGCTTGTGTTGACTTGAGTTGAAGTTATGGTAAGATAACCTCTCCAAGAATCTCCCCTTGTTTTTTTTTTGATCTGATCATCCAAGACCATCCAGAGGACAATCTTGCGCAATCTGAACGTTGCAAACCGTTGTACCACCAGCATCATTTCCTGAATCTTAGAAGAAACAAGCTGCACTGTATCTCCCACTAGTATTATTCTGGCTAGTAAAAGAAATCTTTTCCTATAATAGATATCTGTCACGACAACAGAGATCTGGAGAGTCAAAACAGTTACAGAGTCCATTTTGTAATCCGTGTAAAATGTGATTGTAGTTGAAAAGAGTATTGCTCCAAGAACTATGATAAATGAGCACCTATGATGTGGCTTTTAAAGAGCAAAGTCTCAGGATTTTAAATGCTTACGTTTTTGGGTGTTTATGTAACAGTTTAGGTAAAATTATTTTTTTATAATATGGGATTACCCTCAAGGAAAGAAATTTGTCATCCATGATGCAAATAGATTAAAGACAATGAAAGATCACATTCTAATTTAAAAAGTGACAGTAAATGATAATCCACTAAGCAAATTGCCAATATGTACATCTATTAGCTGTCACAGCAATGAACTGCAACAAATTTATTAACCAATGCTTGTGTCTCATTTCCACAACTAAGAGACAAAGGTGATTTCTCCAGCTAGACTCACAACTAAAAACAGGGGTATATTGGAATTCTTGACCAACACTCAAATGCTCTATGTCAATTTAAAAAAGAAATCTGACAATCTATCATGCTTTTAAGAATATCAGAATGACCTAGACCTTACTTATTTAAATTGTATATATCAGTAGTTTAGTACAATTGTAGTGTATTAAATATGATACTAGTTATTGTGTTACTTACCTTCCATTATTTTCTCCATCTATGCTTCCTTTTGGCACTTGTCTCTCAGAGCTTCTCTTTTATTTAGGGGAAGAGATAGGAAGTCCACAGACAACAGCAGAGCTAAGGTGATTGTTTTAGAACACCACAACAGTCTCAGTTATGTTGGTTTAAAACATAAAAATTTCAGAGGAAAAAAGCCCCACAACTGACAACAGCAACGAATAAAATTGTGACTGGGGCAAGTCTTTCATAGTTCACTTTCAACACCAGTTGCATGGCCTCAAGGCACAGAATTAGGAAGAGTTCAAAACATTTTTTTTTTTAATTAGACAGTTTAGTGCACTAAATTAATTAAAAATCAAGTAAAACTTCCTCTGACTCAGACACAACAGCCAACCGGCTCCACAGTAATGGTCTTTTCATCTCCGAATTCAAACCCAAACCCACTGCACAGCTAGATACTGTGTTTGTGTTAGCATCTTCTAATCTCTGATACACAAACGTCAGAGTACCTTACTTCTAAATGTGACCAACTGGGGATTTATTTCCCTATCACACACTTATCAAGGCATTGTATTACCAACAAGTCTCCAATGAGGAGAGAACAATTGGAATTTACAGGAATAACGTGATAAAAATAAAATCTGTAGTAAACTTTGCCTTGTAGAAAACACAGAAAAGTTTTACAGGACACTGAGAAAATTTTTGTTTTCTTTAGAAGGCAAGCTTTAAAGTCAATTCATGTAATATTTGTATTTTACTAGCTTCAAACTTTCTTAATTTTCAACAGTTTAATTGTGGAGTGTTGCTATTAATACTAATCTGAGCAAAATCTACCAAATCTCTTAATTAGCCCTGTCCAGTTCCTGGCCATCTGTATGAATGCATGACCCACTGTCTAAAATATTCAGCTAGTTGTGTAAACTTCTTTAGTGATCCTTCCTATTTCATATCACCTCAGTGTCCCTACTGCAAACACAACATCACAACAGGAACTGATGAAGAACAAATATTCGGGTGTTGATGGGTTTTTTTTGTCTTAATTACATTTTCCCTTTAAATCTCTCAAAATCAGTTTGCTTCCCTGTGAGGTGATGCTGTATGGAAGTTTTTACTGTGATTTCTTGATCAGGAATTAGTCTTAGAATAAATAACCATTCTGCAGGGTTAATAACTCAAGATCTTTCATAAGCAGTGTATTCAAATTCATAAATAGAAACATAATCTCTAAAAATTAATATCTCTTACAGAGCATGCTTGTCTGTTCCCAAAGTACTAGCCAAAGTTTTGTCAAAGGGCCTTTCTTAATCTTATGTAAACTATTCATAAAATACTATGAGAGTAGGAATAAAGCAAGAGGGAAAACGGGTATTTTTCAGAGATATTGTTCTAGCAAAATGTCCAGCACTACATAAACAACCTGTTCTAGATAATTTACTCCATATAATGAATAAAGAGCCCATATTAAAATTAATTTGGGCTCAATACTTAAAGGTTTAAAATTGACATTCAAAAGGAAATGAAAGCCAACAATGTGTGGGTTGAGGACTACCACAGGACTCAGGAAGGAAGATGCCTTTGGAAATTTGTGTGTTTACAGTAAGATAACCCATGATAAAAATCACGGCCTATTTTAATAAACAGCAAGAATGAAAAACAGAAGTGAAATAAACTGAATACCGGTCTAAATGGCAGTATCTGAATGAAACAAATTAAATCCTGTGTGACAGAAGCTCACTTTTTGTAATAACTATAATAGATAAATCCAAGGTTATTGTTATTTGTTGTAATAGAGATCCCAGAAGAAGAAATAGATATTTTTTTACCATTCAAATTTGTGGATATATCCTGAAAAGAGAAATTGCAAGCAGTGTTGCTTTATATAGTTTTCAGAATGCAAAGGGAAAAACTAACTGGTTTGCTTTGTTTAAGTGAAGAGAAAAATAGTATATACTTTTCTATTCAGGTAATTAAATAATTTTTAACATAATATTATTAATTTTTAATATTACTAACTTTGGGTTTTTGGAGTGAATGATTATTCACTTACAGGATATAGCTCTCCAAAGATCTCAAAACATTTTATAAATATTAATAAATTATGACAGCTTTATAACAAATATGAAAAGCAGCAATTCTCCATTCTACAGAACAAGAAACCGTGACAATATTTTTTAAAGAAGTGGATACAAACAAAAAGAAGCCAACTCTGGTTGTTCTTCCTTTTGTGTTTTGTGTTAAACGGCATACTGCTTCCACACTGAGTATCTTGTGCCCAAATCGTTCTTAGAAATCATTCTGAGGGAAGTTAAGAAAAGAACTTCAGATGGATATCTAATTTTTTTTAACATTAAAAACTATGTCCATGTAGAATAAAATTTTATTCAAGACTCTTCACTGAAGATGTTGTATTATGTTTTTTGGTTATTAGTTTAATGATGTGAAGACTGAAAAAATGGAAGACAGCCTTGACTACTCAAAGAATCATCAAACTTTAGTATGTTCCTGTAATACATATTTTTATGCATAAGAAATAATGAAATTACCTTGTTTACAAATCACCTTCACACAAATTCAGATTTCATTTTTACTGCATTCTAAAATGCTACTTATCTCACATTTATTTCAGAGTACAAACTAGATATTTTTATTAACATTTACGCATAGATGCTATTATATAATACTCAGAAAAACAGTAACTCATAAAAAAGTGTAAGTATCAATACACCAAGAAAATTCCCATGCTAATTGTTGATGTAATTTTGGGACAGTATATTCTTTTCTTAAAGAAATGTAGCTTTGATTGAGCTATTCACAAACCACGGTTGTCTGGGAATTTGGGGTTTTCTTTTGGAAGTTTTGGAGGGAGTAGTATTAATTTATAGGGGGAAAAGAAAATAGGTGTCCATGATCTTAATATGCTTTAAGAAAGCAAATAATACCTTTTGAATTTTTAGCACTAGTTCTGTGATCTCTTCTATCTAATTATATCTAAGTATGAAAGCCCATTTTTCCTTTAGACCTTTCATAACATGTGTAGTATTTGACACAATAAATGTAGTAAAACTTTCTGATCAGAAAAAGGATAAAGAACTGTACAATGTCCTGAAAAAGCTCAGACTGCAAGGAGAAAATCTTTCTACTTCTTTCAGGTAAAACAGAGATATATCTCTCAAAAGAATGAAAATTGGAAGTTGAAGCATGTATCAGACCAGGAGATGGGGATGAATGTACAATCAGACGGTCTTACAGGTCAGGAAAGTGAGGCTTATGATCAGCTCATGAAGCTTGACAGGTCTGTACATGAGAGAGAGAGATTTGAATTTTTTGGAGGAAAGACGGAGAGAGAATGTATAAACTGTTGGGGTGCGAAGGATTTACACCAGCTTACTTTTGGTAGGGCAAAGTTCCAAGTTAGGTGCCTGCAAATACTTATCAATATTCATTTTTTCAGGACCAGAAGGGACCATTAAAATAAGCTCCTCTTTCTCTTGGAATACTGCAAACCAGAGAATTAAACATTCTTATTACAGCAGCTAAACTGTGATTTTCACAGAAACAACAATGAAGTAAGGCAGTAAATTTCCATTTAATTGCAATGGAAATAATTCATTTAATAGCTACTAAGGATTGCCTGGTCTCCATCAGAAACACCATAAAGAACTGGGCTAGGAAGCTACAGAGCTTCCTAGAAGTGGAGTTGGCTGAAGAACCTTAAGCACTGAGCTGAGTTTTTCAGGTCCTCGGTAGATACCTACATAACATAAACCTGCACAAAGAGGCTGTGATGGAGTTGCAATGGAAGGGCTGTCATGCTCCCTAAGCAGTCAACCTGGGGATTCCAGCAGCGTGGAGGTGTCTGAGGACAGAGGTGAGACGCCGCTGCAGGGACGCGCTGGGCAGAGGAGCCAGGCTGGCACGGTCTCAGCCCGCACTAAGCTATCCAAACAACTGCATCGAGATTTAATCTCAGAAAAATTCATTTCCTTGCTCAGAAAGCAAGTCTGGGAGTAAACTAAAATGCACATAATGTGGCTACCTCAGTGTGAAATGGGAGATAAATTTCTGGACAGTTTAGACGTTTGCTAAGGCTACTGGAATACAACAGCTTTCCCCAATACAACACACTTTGTAGCTCAGCCTTTTTCCTGAAGAAAGATTCTGTTGTGTGAAAAAAGGAACCCTTGTCTCATCAAGCTCATGATTCAAGGAGATTCCCATCTTTTTGAACTCCCAATAACGCCAAGGAGTCCAAGTTCTGCCCTCGTATAAGCTGCCAGACTTTTTCAAGTGACTCCAGTGGCCAACTCTCGCAATGTCATCATACAAATTGGCAGATACTCCTTGCCAGAAAACTTTATTTTTGTCAGCTCAGTCATCAGTAGGAGGTAACTTACCGTCACGCACGATTACATTTCAGTGGTAATAACACTTCAGCCAAGGATTCGCTGCCGGAGCCCCTTAGCAATACAGTTCAAGAGAGAGGGTTAGTGGCAAGAGAGAGTCAAAAACTCAAAAAGTTTGGAGTGTGACGAGGGCATGTGCAGAGTTCGGTTTCCCAAACGCAATCAGTTAGCAGTACACCGGCAAACTGCCCAAACTGGTATAAATGACACACACAAGGAAATATATTCCCACTTATTTTTTCCTAATTATAGCCAAGAAGTTGCATTAAAATTCTTTTTACCATTCCTTATATGTTGTTTTTAAACAAATTGCTAAAAAGTAACATCAAAGGAAAAACCAAAGTCTATTAGCAATTTAACCCGAAGAAAAACAAAACAAAACAAAAACAAAGCCCAAAGGAGAAAAAAAAAAACCAGCTATTT